>BQNB010018310.1:0-68495 GCA_026074375.1 Tanacetum coccineum
TTATTTTGTTTAGATTCTTTGCAAGGTTAATTGAAGAGTTGGATTTGCTTTGCATCGAGGTGAGTTTTATAGCCCCACTTTTTACTTATTTTGAGATAAAAATTATGCAATACTGTTTTTGAATTATGAACCGTGATATGTGTTTTTAAGTGTCGAACTATATGGTTGCTATGTGCTATTGTTATGTGTTATGAATTGTGGTAAGGCATGTGCATGTGAGAATGGCATGGCCTAGTGTGAACCCAAACGGACTTAGCTAGTCAAGTGGGTTAGTCTTGCGCGGAGATAGATTATGGGACGGAGGGGTACGATCCACCCCAGATAATTGTAAATTTTGGTTTGTGATAGAATAGCCATGCATATATGTTCGTAAATATTGTTTTTGTTGATCGCGGTGTCATATGTGTGTCTTAAACATGTAACTCTCACCAACAATTATGTTGACGTTTTAAGCATCATTTTCAGGTGAGCAAAACGTCTGAAGAGTTAGGAAGAGGAGTTAGCTGGACCATAGGCTTGCATGTGGAGTCTATGATTTATCTGTTTTAGTTATCAATTAAACTTGTCATGTTTTGTTCTTCATGCATTATATGTTGGATTTTTGTTTTGGGCGTTGTCATAATACGCTTTGATTTTGGAGTTTAATAAATGTCATTTTTATTTTTCTCTATTTTGACGCCTTATGTTGTGATGATGCCTATTGATCATGCCTTACGATTCCGTCTTGGCGGGGTGTGACACTTTATATGAGATATCTCTTTTAAGAACATCAAGTTGCTCACAAAAAATAACCTCATTCTTTTTGTAAAAGACAAGATGCTCTTCTACAGATGCTATCCCTCTTTTATAAGTAGCTAAATTCAACTCAGATTTGTTAAACTATATTTGTAAATCATCAAGTTGAGTTTTTAGAGTTTCAAAGCTTTTTAGACAAGTTTTTGAACAAGTTTTGTCATTATGTACCTCAGAGTCTGAAAAAGCCATAAGAGCCATGTTTGTAGCGACGTCGTCATCTGCCATATAGCTCCAGTCAAAACCAGCTCCATCAATACCCACCATGGATTTGGAAGAAGTTTCTTCCACATTTACAGTCCTTCTAGAGCTGTCTTGATTCCTGTTTCTGCTATCTTGGTTTCTAGGTCCTCTGTATTCCCTTGCAAAGTGTCCCATCTTGTGACAGTTGAAACACTCCACCTTGGATTTGTCATATCCAGCTGTGTCACTCCCATTAATAGTGATCTTTCTACCAGTTTTCTGGAAAAACCTTCTTGTCCTCATGCTCAGCAATGCTAACTGCCATTTCAAATCCATCTCTTCTATGTCATCTTCATGGATTTGTTCAAGGTCCTCATATACAAGTTGAGACCCGTTTGGTTGACTGGCCAAAAATGCATAAACAGTGTCATCACTTAAGTTAGCAGTACTAACTTGAGTACTAGCAGTGCTAACTTGAGTGCTAGCAGGGCTAACTTGAGTGTTAGCAGTACTAACTCCATAAGCAGTATTAACTTCATTAGTACTGCTAGGGGATGACACAAAAGCCATATTCTGAGAACTTGAGCTTGAGCTTGAGCTTGAGCTTGCAGTTCCTTTAACCTCTTGTTCAACAATCTTGAAATTGTTGTAGAGATCATCAAAGCTCATTGTGTCTAGATCAGGTTTATTCCTCCAGACCACAACATGAGTATTCCACTCAGAAGGCAGACTTCTCAAAAATTTCAAATTGAGATCTTCTTGTGAAATATTTTCACCCAAGATAGCCAACTGACTTACAATCTTCTAAAGCCTGTTAAAAATAGAGTCAAGAGACTCTGTGCTTGGAGCACTAAAGTTCTCATACATTTGCTTTAGAAGAGTCTTCTGAGTCTTCTTTGTGGCTTCATTACCACCAAATCTTGTTTGTATAGCAACAAACAAGGTCTTAGCATCCTTATACTGATTAAATGTTATTAGATGTTCATTAGGAAGTGCCATCAGTAACATACTTCTTGCCTTCACATTATTCTTCTTTTGAGCCTTTTCTTCAGTAGTTACAGGACCTGATATTAGTGAAGTTGAGGTACCATCAGCATTTGTTGTAGTTTAAGCTACTGGTTTGAATGAGTTTCCATTCTTTATGACATCCCATAGAGCATAGTCTTGTACTTGAAAGTATTGCTCAATCCTTAGCCTCCACATATCATATTCACCCTGTTTGAGAATGGGAAACTTTGCAGTAGTATTGGTTTGTGTAGTTTCTAGATCCATCTCTTCCTTGTGAGTAAAGAATTCTTCTTGTTAGTTTCTTCTATATCAAAGTTTCAGAACACAAGCTCTGATACCACTTGATGATCCCAACTTAAGATCGATTCCTTAGCTTGTAAAGATTAAGTTACTTTGGATAAATTCAAAACAACTATGGTAGAAACTTTGTGAATACGAAAGAGTATGCGGAATCTACTCTTTAATACTTAGAAGAATATTAATAAAACAGTAAACTGTATAAACAATGATATTACTAAAAAGCTTCAATATCAATAATACGAGTACTATGTGTAGTACTAGGGTTTACAACCTTGAAGCTATATATCAAAACGTATGAATGTATGTGAATATTGGGTACATTAAACTCTGTAATCTAGGACCTCCTTTTATACACTAAGGAGTCCTAACATGCCTACAATACTTTCCAAAGTTATCATGATCTTCTAAACAAATAACTTATACGTATCTTTTACAAAAATATCTCATACTTATCCCGTAAGTAATCTTGATAAACAATCTTCATCTTTATCCTTCTAACAGTATAAACTCTTCTAGCAGTTGTAATCCTTTAGCAGTTGTAAGCAGCAGCATTAACTTTTATTCCAGCAGCACTAACTATGTACAAGCAGTAGTAACTACTTAGAATATTTTCTTCTATTTTTATCAGCAGTAATAAGTTACACTAGCAATACTAACTTTATGCTAACAGTTGTAACTTTACTCAAGCAGTACTAATCATTCACTAGCAGTACTAAGTTACACTAACAGTAGTAACTTTTATACTAGCAGTATTAACTACTTAGTAGTATTTCTTCTAAGTCTCTGAGCAGTCTTAACTTCCATTAGCAGTAGTAATATATACTAGCAGTAGTAACTCTAACCTTAGCAATATTAACTCTAAGATCATCATGAAGCCTTTTGATCCCAACAACAAGTTTCCTGCAGTTAAATTCCCTAATAATGATATTGAAGAAAGAACTTCCAAATGGGTAACGAAATGTGTAAAGAAGTTTAATCCTTATGCTCGTTACGGGGTTGGACATTGGAAGAATCCACATGCAAAGATCTTCTACGTCAAGAAACAACAAGTACCCAAAAAGCCTGATTTGTTAGATTTATTCACCCTTTTTTAAATATATAAATATAAATAAATATAAATATATAAAAAGAATCAAAATCCACAAAATCAATGAAACCGGAAGTAGTATAGAATATTTCTGGGTCGTTTATCCCCAACAAAGAGCGAATTAGAAAGTCGGAAGTTGGTTTGAATAACAATGCTTGAATGGAAAAGATTTGGGTTTGATTTTCTAAAACTACGGGAAAAATAAAGCAAATTATACTAAAAACGAGAACGGGAAGCTAAAACGACACACTAAAAACCCTAATTTTTCAAAATTAAGCCTAAATTGATTTTTTCACTTTTAATGGACTTAAATTGACTAAAAAGGAAGTTTAAAGAAAACTAGAACGAAAACGGAGTTAAATTGAGTTCAAAAACGAGAAAACGAAAACGGGGTTTTAATCCCGTTCTTTAAAAAACGAAATTTTGCAAAAATGACCCTACGAAAGATTTTCTATTTTTCCTAAGTGAAGACTGATAAAATAAAATTTTCTAAAAAAGAAAAATATTTTTTTGATTTTTATTTAATTTATTATAATTAAAAAACAGTTTTAAAGAAAATAAATGTTAAAAAATATTAAACGATTATAAAAAATTCTGAAAAATTTAGGGAAAATGAATTAAACTATAAAGATCCTAAGAAAAATTTAAAACTGAAAATTTAGCTTATAAATAAGCTGTTATTAAGCTTAAAGTGGCTGGTGGCTTAATGGGCTTAAGTGGGCTTAAGTATTTAATAAAACAAACTCATACCGGATGAGCTATTGTAGCACAGCGGTATGAGTTTGTGAGTGTGGGTGGCTTTGAAAAGGGGGAGGTCCAAGGGTCGAATCCTGCCTGGGCCCTCTTCTTTTTATTAAAAATATTTTAAAAAAAAAATCTTTTAAACTTAAAAGCAACTAAAACTAGTACTTTAAAAAAAGATACATTTTTAGTAACGTAAAATAAGATGGGAAAATAAGCAACAAAAAGTGGGAGTTTTAACTCTTTTTTAAAACTATGGAATGCTAACTAAACTGCTAGGAAGATTAAGCTAAGGGCTAAGTAAATAAGCAAAAACATAAGGCCTACTACTCCTAATAAGCATGAATAAACATAAATAAGCTAATTAGAACAGACAGAAAGCTTAAAAGGCAAATAAGCTGGCAGGATGAGTTATACTACACTAACGCTAGTTAAAGCTAAACTAGGGGCAAAATAAGCAAATTAAAATTGAAAATAAGCACAAACAGATTATCTATAATACCTAATAAGCATGTAAGAACTAAATTAGGCAAGGGACAATAAGCAAATACAAGGGGCAGAATACTACTTTTACACTAAGTCCTAAAAGTGTAAAACTGCTAAGCTAACTAGAGGCTAATAAGCTAAGAAAAACGGGAGATAAGCCAAAGCAGATAAGCAAAGTTACCTAAAAAAAAGCAAACATAATCACAAATAAGCTAAGATTATAAGCATAAAGCAAAAAGAGTCAAATAAGCAAGGGTGGCAAACTGATAACCAAACAGCCTTAAGGGTCACCTTTGGGGCTTAATTTTAATCCCTTAGAGTGAATCTTAATGGCTGGGCTTATACTGGCTTAAAGAACAGCTGAAGGGATTTCAAAAAAAAAACAAAAAGCAAAAAAAATTTGAAAAGCAAATAAGCAGTTAAATAGGGCTGAGAATGGGACAGTTTGCACCAGGGGACCTTTTTGGTTTTCTTTCAAGTAACAAATGGCAAAATGCAGGCCAAGGAATAAGCAACCTAATAAGCTCCAAATTGAAAACTAGCTTAAAACAGATGGAGACTAGCTCCAATTGAGCTTGTGCATAACTTTTCAAAAGCTAAAATCAAGTTTTACTATCTGATAACTTAAAATGAAAAAGAGGCAGTTTTGACTATGAAAAACTTTGTAAAAACTTAGACAGATTATGAAAATGAAATGTAAACAAAAGAGATTAATAAATGCATTTAGCGACATAAAAAGGACTCAATACAAGCTTAACGGGGCAAAATTTTGAAGTCTCATATCATATATGCATTTTTAAACTGACTTATAGCCAAAGTTTCAAAGTGCTTATAGACAAGGCTTTAAAAATCAACACACACATAAAAAAAAAACTTTGAAAACAGCTTCAATCAATTAAAAAGAACTTGTGCAATTTGTCCAAGATGACCCAAATGGTTTTTATACCAAATGACCCTGTTTTAACCCTTGACCCAAACACCCCTTTAAATGTTTAAAAGTGAGTTTTTGGACTGATTGAGAGGAATTTAAGCAAAGGTTTGTAAAAAAAAACATATAACAAGCAGCTAATTCTAAGCAATATTAAGCAAATATCAAACTTAAATAAGCACAAAGGAAATGAGCAGTCACAAGCAATACTAGGCAGTTTTGAGTAAAAACATAATCAAAAGACATAAGAGCATCAAACAAACATGTATAAGTATAAATGACAGCAAATAAGTAAGATAAGCAGTTAATAAGCAGTTAATAAGCTATGCTACAGTAAAACTAAGAAAATGAAGGAAAATGGACTTACAATACCCTTTGCTCAAAACAAGGGTGATAAAAAGATTCTACAAGCTCTAGCTTGTATAAAACAAGCTAGTAGGTCTATAAGCTCTTCCACGATTAGCTTATCATCCAGTTTAAGCTGAGGTACTTTTGAGGGGAGGATTTTTTTTGGTTTTTATAAATTTTCTTAATACTTTATATACTTAAGTGGCTTTTTGTTAAAACAGGTTGATTAAATGCCTAAATGAGAGCTTAAAACAATTTTGAGATACATTAAGACAATAAGAAAACAAAGGAATTTAAACTTAGACTTTTTACTTAAAAACTCAATTTTTCATTAACTTAAAAAAAATTACAATACTTGGGAATTTAAAAGTGCATAAAGATAAAAACAAACTGAAACTAAACTAGGTTAAAAACTACATAATCCCTTCAAATCTTACAAAAGCCCTATATATAGAAACGAGCTAGTGAGTCTTTTTCCTCTTTGGTCTTTGTCCTCTTCCCATTGTGCTTTCTTTGGGAGAGGTTGGAGATGTGTGTTTGTTGTGGAGGAGGAGATGCAAAAGTCATCTGGCCATTCAATAGCCTTGGACGCCCAAGTTGAAGTAAATCAAAACCCTGAAAAATTCTTGACTATATAGGATGGTTTTTAGGATTTGCCAACATGGGATGTTGAGCCTGTGGGTGGCTGGGGGTTATGTGTTGGAAAGTGACATTATGATATGTGGGGAAAGGGTTTTGGACTGAAGTTGCAGGGGTGGAGAGATTTTGGGGATGGTGAATAGTGAAATGGCGGGAAAGGGGAGTCTGTTTGTTTATATCTGGGTGCAAGGGAGGAGTTTGGGTTTAGGGCAAAAACAGCCCCTCAAAGTATATTGTTAAATTGCAAGGATGGTCCTTTGTGGTGGATACAACTTTGGGGGATGGCAGAAATGCCCACTCAAAGTTATAAGAGGTTTTGCAAAGTTAATCCCTAAAGGGACTAACGAAGTTATGGTTAAAGGGTTAGGGACTTAACGAGGGTTAAATGGGAAATGGGAATGGATTGGTCTCTGCCCCTCCTGTCTCCTTCTCCCTCGCCCTCCACCGTCTTTCTCCTGCTCCCAATGTTCTCTCCTTTGCCCTCCCCTATTTTAGTTTCCTTCATTTTCGTCACTTTTATATACCTCACTATGATCATTTCTTAAATATCCCCCGTTCCTATCCACCTCTCCTCCTCTTTCCCACTAGTTTCTCCTCTATCCTTTTATTCTCCGTATCCCAATCAGTGATTTTCTCCCTCTCTATTGTCCCGCACCGCCAAGCCCCGTCCCCCCCTATTTCGACCTTAACCTCTCCTCCTCATCTCTTCCGTCCCCTCTTCCCTCTGCCTTTCCTTGCTCCCATCCTCTATCCATTCTTCTCCTTCATTATTTTCTTGGTTCCTTCTTGTTTCATAAGTCCTTCTTCTTCAATTTCCTTCTCCTCTCGATGCTGTTCAAAATATTCTCGCCTTTCCCCTGTTCTTTCTTTCCCTGTGTTTCAATTTTGATTTTTTTTCGTGTTCCCTCCCCCCCTCTGCCCTTTCTCTCTTCGAGCCTCCACCACTTCCTCCCTTATCTATCCTCAATTCTCCTCCCTCTATTTCCTTCCAAGTCCTTTCCCCCCCCTCTATTAATCCTTCTTGCTCCCTTTTTCCTATTCCTCCTTCCCCCTCCAAGTCCAGCCTTTTGCGGGAAATTTCTTTTCTTTACTTCATTATATCCCTTTCCTATGTTCAAGTTTCCTCCTTTTCTTCTACCTTTCGCCCTATTACCCATTCTCCTCTTCATCCTTTGTCTCGCTTCCCTCTGTCAATTTCCTTCCCATCCCCTATGCTTCTTCACCTCCTGTCTCTTTTCCCTCTTATTTCTCTTTTTATTCCCTGTCCCCCCTCACCCTTCGTTCCCAATCCTTCTTCATCTATTCTTCCCCCCCCCCATTATTGCCCTGCTCTTCCTATGCTTTTCTAAATTCCCTCCCTCCTTCATTTTTTCTCTTCCCCCCTTTACTTTCCTGGCCCCTTCCTGCTAGTCTCCCTCTTGTTCTTTCCTACGTCCATTCTATCAATAATCTCCATCACTTTTCCTTTCCTCCCCACCCCTCTTCATCCTGCCTCCCTTTACTGATCGCTTTTTTCCTCATATCTCACCTCCCCCCTTTCCTCCTTCTTCTTCGTCTTTCATCCCTTTTTTTTTTCATGTCCAAAATTCCGCCCTATCTCATCTTCGCCTCCTTCCCCATCTCGATTATCCTGCTCAACTTGTATCCTGTGAAACGTTTTTGCGCCTCGTTATCTTTTCTTTCTCTACTTTTACTTCCCTCTCAATCTTCCCTTCCTTTTCCTCTTCCGCCTCAATCTCTTTTCCTAGCTATCTCCTTTAAAATCATCGCCCTTACCCCCAGTCTGTGTTAATATCCTGTATATTTCTTTTTCTTCCCCCTTCTCCACCTTTTTTCCTTTTTTGTTTTTATCCTCTCCTTCTGCGTCTCCTTTTCTTATCTCTGTTTCCTTGTTATCCTCGTCTCCTCCCTTTTGTCTGTTTCCTTTCCCTCCCCACTCTTTTATTCCTCCCTTTCTTATCTCTCCTCCTTTCATCCCATTTCTCTAACTGTATTACCGCTTCGTCCTTCCCTTTCTATCTTCATGTCAGTTTCATCCCGTCTTCATATTCCTTCCTTATTCTGCGTCCTCCACATAGTTTTCCTCCATCATTTTGCTTTTTCTTTCCCTCATCTATCCTTTCTTTCTTCGTCCCAATTCTTCTTCCGCTCTCCCTCTCTCTAATCTTATCTCGCCGATCCCCTCTTTCTCCACTCCGTTTCTTCCTTCGCCCTTACTCCCCTCCCCTAGAATTGGTACCACTTCGCTCCTTCTATCTCATACTATTTATTCTTCTCTCTATTCCTCCGTTTCTCCCCTCTATTCCATCTTAATCCATCATCTGCCTCCTGCCCCCCCTATCTCCCTTCCCTATTTTCCCTCCCTTTTCTTCTTTTCCCCTTTCTTTTCTCACCTATTCATCTTTGTCTCCCCTCCCTTTTTTCCCCCTGCCCCTAATTCCTCCCCTCATTTCATCTGCTCCTCCCTCCTCCATTTAAAAATTCACTTACCAGTCTCTCCTATTATCCTTTCCTTCGTCTCCTTAATTTCTTCCTCTCCCTCCCTTTCTAGATTGAAATTTCATTTCCCCTTTCCGCCCCTATTTCTCCTATTCTCCAGATTTAACTTCCACCTCCCTTCCCCGGTTCTTTTGTTTGCTATTTCCTCTTTCTCGCTGCCTCACCTTCCTTACTCCCTAACCCCCTTCCCTTTTTCTACTTCATTGCCAAATCCTCTCAATTTCTCTTTCCTCTCTTTCCCTGCTTCTCCCTTCCAATCTTTCTCTATCTCCCTTTCTCCTCTCCCCTCCTTGTCTCTTCGTTTTTGCCTTTTGATCCAATCCCTTTTCTCGCTTCACGTTTCCCCTTTATGCTCCATCCCCTCCATCTTCCCAACTCCCTCCTCTCCCTTTTCTTTATCTTAACGTCCCCCGTCCTCTAGCCCTCATCCCTCCTTCCTTTCACCCTTTTCTAACTTTTCTCTCTTCATTTTTTATTTCGCTTCCTTTTATCCCCCTGCTCTTTCGTTTTTGTTCCTTGTACCCAATAACATCTTCCTTCTCTTTCCCTTCGTTCCTGTCTACCATCTCTACTCCTTCCTTCCTCCTTCTTCCTTATCCTTTCTTTTTCTCCCATTATCTTAACTCACATTACAATATTCTTCTCTCCCCCTTTCTCTCCTGTCTTCCTTTCTCTTGCCCCTCTCTACCCCATTTCCTCAATATTTTTCCCTTCTCCCTCTTAATAATCCCCTTCTCTCGTCTTCTAGTATTCATCATTCCGTTTTACTCCTCTTCCATATCTTTCTTTTCTGCCCTTTCCTTCTCCTCTTATCCTCCTCATCCCGAATCCATTTCATCCTTTTCCTTCTCCCATCTCCCCTCCATTCCTCCCGTTTTCCTTCTCTCTCCATATTATGCTTTCGCCTCCTCCCTCCAACCTTCCCATTCTCTCTTTATCCTTCGCCCTACTCCCCCATTTCTCCATATTCTCCCCATTCATCCACATCCCTCGTCCATCCCCCTTCACCTCCCTAAAAAAAAATGTATTTTTTTACCCTTGTCCTTGTTTTCGTTCCTCCTGTTTTGTCTTCTCTGACTTACGCTCCGTTGCCCTCTCTCTTGTCATTCCCCTTCCTTCTATATCCCCCTCCCTCTCTTCAATCTGCTGGCGTTCCCCTTTCCTCCTTTTCCTCTCTCTTCGTCTCTCCGCCCTCTTATCTTCACTCTCCCTCCCTCAATCTTCTCGATTGTCTCTATTTAAATCCGTTTCCATGTCGCTGAATTTCCCCTGCGCTCTCTCCCATCATCTTCTCTGTTTTCCCAAATCTCATCAACGCTTTCTATCCTCGCCTTCCATTCTTTCTTCCGTTGTCCCATCCTCTCCTTTCCCTTGCCCATCTTCCCTTTCTCTTCCTTATTCTCGAGCATCTCTCATTTCTGTCACACCTCCCCCATCTCCCACATGTCCTCATCCCGGGCTCTTTGTGTACAGTCGCCTCGTTTGCGCCCTCGCCTTCCTTAATCTTCCTTTTCCCTGTTGCTTTCCGTCTCTCCATCCGTAAAATTTTCCTCGTGCTGTGCTTCCCCCCTATCTTTACATCTTAGCTCGGAACTCTTATCTTCCCTATAATCCCCAACTTCTCGCTTAATCTCTCTTTTTTCATCCTTCCTTCCCCTTCCTCGTTATTCCCCAATCCTCCTCCCCGCCCCCTATCTCCCTTGAATCCTCCTAGTCCTTTCAATTTCTCGATTCATCTGCCTCAAATCTTCGCTTCCCCCTGTCTCTCTACCCTGTATCTTTTATACTTCTCCGATGTCCATTTTTCCTTCGTCCTTTTCTTTCCTCCCCCCTAAAATTTCTCGCCCATTCCACCATTTCCTCTCTCAATTTACTGCCTTTGCCCTTTCTTCGTTTTTCTCCCGAATTCTTCTTCTGTCCTCCTCATTCCCCCCTTTACCCCCATTAATCATGCCCATATCCTCCCTTCTCCTCCCCCTCCGTCATTTTCTTACCCCTTCCTTCTATTTATATACTCCACCTCCTCTCTAATTTCTCCTGTTCTCCATTCCCTTTCTCTCCTTCCCTCATCCCCGTTGATTCGTCTGACTTCCTGCTTTCCTCTATTCCTCTCTCTCTCACTTTTTGTCTCATCTCCCCCCTCTATCCCCTATTCCCTCCTGCCCTTCTTATTCAAACCTCCCTTTACCTCCCACCTCCCCCTTTCTCCCTCTTTCTTAAATTCCCCTCCCCCCTCTGATTCTCTTCCCTTGAATCCTTTCTCTTTCCTTCTACTTTGTTTCTCATCTCCTTTCATTCACCCACCCTCTCTCGCTACTCCTCTCCTTCATGCTTCTCTTCAACCTACTCCTCCTTCTCCCCGTATCTCCCTTCCCTGCTTATCCTCACCTCCATCTGCTCGCCACTATCTTTTTTGCTAATTTCCCTCCCTCTCTTCCCATATCCCCTTTCTCTTTCCCTTGTCCTCTCTTCTGCCCCTCTATCTTCCCCCGTCCTACATTTTTTTTTTTTCTATCTCCCTCCTGCCTAATTCTCCGTTCCCCTACTCTCTAATCCCTCTTTTCCTCTCCCCCTAGTTTTCCTATCCCTCTATCCTTCCTCCTCCCTCGACATCTGTTTGTCTTACAATCCGCATCTTAAGCCTCATTCTGTATTGTTCAACTATATCACCACATTCCCCTACACAATTCCCTGCCCAGTCATCGTCTCTGTCCTTCTGGTCCTTCCTCCTCCCTTTGCGTCCCCTGTTTTATAATCTACTCCTATTCTTTCCTCCGTATAACTCTACCTCCCTCCTATTCTTACCCCCGCTTCACTTCCCTCTACCCACCTCCTGAGTCCTCTCTTTGTTTTTCCTCCTCTTCTTATCATCCCCCTATTTCTATCCATCTATATTGTCCTACCCCTCACCCACTCTTGTCCCTATTCTCCCATAAATACCCCTTTATTCTTTCTTCCCAATCTCCACCTCTACCCCCCTCTCCTCCAAACATTCCTTATCCTCCTTCCTACCTTTATCCTCTTCCCCTCCCTATCTTCTTCTCTTTCCTCCTATTAATCTCCTCTCCTTAAATCATCCCTTCCTCCCTTCCCCTTGCCCCCCCCCTTCCTTTATTCATTTCGTCTGCTCCTATCCTCCATGCTCCCATCCTTCTCTACTTCCCCCTCATTCTCCTCTTGAGACTGTCCAATCTTTTCCTTTTCGTCCATTCCCCTCTGCCTCATCCCCCCAATATTTCACCTGTCTCTGTTCTTTTCAATCCAGCACTGCTAGTGGGTGCTATGTTCTTCCCTATCCTTCCTTTTCACTTCAATCCTTTCCCTTCCTTCTCCGCATTCCCTCTTAATCCTCTACGCCTCCTCTCTTCCTCCTTCATTATCTACATCCCCTTGTCTGCTCTATCCTCTTATGCCCCTCTCTCCCTATCTCCTTCATGCACATCTCCTCTCCCCCTTCCCCCTTATTCTCCCCCTGCTCCTTTAAGTTATTTTTCTTCCCTTCTCCCCCTATTCCTTTCCCCTTACCCCTCCTGCTTCCTCAAATTTTATGAATTCATCATCGTCCTCTGCTTCTTTACGCCCTCCCGCGATTATTTCTACACACTTCCCCTCCCTTCTCTGTCTACATCTGTTGTACGACGATCTTTCGACCCTCTCCTCCTACAATTTTCCATCCCAGTTCACCTCTCTTCTGCTCCCCCATCCCCCGATTTACCTTCCTGCTATGTCCTCCTTTCTCAATTTATCTTACTCTTCCTTCTCAATTCAATCTCTCCTCCTGCCCGCCCTCTATTCATGTCATGTCCCTATCCTTTCATTCCCCCCCCCCTCCTCTGCCCCAATTTTTCTCCTCTCCTTATCGTCTCCACCTTCCCACTATCTCTGTTATCCCCCGCAGTCAGTCCCTCCTTGCCTCCTTTTCCCCAATACTCTCACCAGCTCCGGTCATCTTCCATCCCCCTTCCTCCCAAGAATCCACTCTCGGTGCTCTCTCCGTGTATTCTCTCACCTCCCACCCCTGTAATGCATCTTGTTTCTTTTACCCCCCCCTCGGCTGCTTTGTGTACCCTATCCGCTGTCCCTATCGCGCTCTTCCCCCCCTCTCACTGTCTTCTCCCTCACATAATTTTAATTATCGCTCCTTTTTTTCCTCCCACTCATACCTGTTCCTCTTCTCTCTCTCCCATTGTTATCTACTTCCTCTTCCGATTTACCATATCTTCTCTTCAATCACGTATTTTCTCTACTCGCCTTTTTCCGCCTGCTTTCCCTTATCTCCTCCTTTTGTCATTCTTACTATCCTTATCTTCTTTTTTCTCCCCCACTATCTCCCCTCTATCTTTATCTTACTCTATTTCCCCTCTCTCTTGCTTTCCTCTTTCAACTCTCCCGACCTTCTGCTCTTACTCTCTCAAATGAAGTACTCTCGCCTTACGTAACTATCATCCCCTCAAAATACATCTCTCAAACTCCCACTCATTCCCCCATCCATCTTCCCCTTCTCATGGTTCCCTCCTCTATTCCTTCCCACTCCTACTTTTCCTATGCCCCAGGACTTCCTCCTGCCCCCTTTTCACTCGTATTACCCCCTGAATCTCCTTTCTTTCCAGCTCTGTCCTAATGATCACTGCTTCCCTTGCACCATTCTTTCTATACTTCCCTTTTCTTCATCGTTCCTACTCTCATATGCCTGCGCTCATTCCTTTTGTTTCTCCCCCTCCTCCCTCATCTTCTCCC
Source organism: Tanacetum coccineum (assembly GCA_026074375.1). Classification (NCBI taxonomy): domain Eukaryota; kingdom Viridiplantae; phylum Streptophyta; class Magnoliopsida; order Asterales; family Asteraceae; genus Tanacetum; species Tanacetum coccineum. Next base: position 13,749 of record BQNB010018310.1, read on the forward strand.
ATCCCGTACTTCATGATTTATTTTTTTCTCGTCCCTTCCCTCTCCTATTCCCTGCTGCTCTTATCTCCATCCCCTCCTATCTTCTTATTTAGATCCAATACTCGTCCTCTCCACCGTCTTCTTATTGTGTCCTCTTATCTATGCCCTTCTCATCTTCTTCCTTTCTCTTTAATTTCTTTTCACTCTCCCCTCATTTCCCCCCTTTCGTCTCTTCCAATTCCCCCCATACTGTTGTTCCATCCTTCTTCCTCTTCTTCCTTATTCCTTCTTCTCCTTCATACTCTCCCCCACCCTCCTCCTTTTATTCCTTCTTCCATCTGCCTCCCAATTTCTCCTCCCTCCCATCCCCCAATCTCCCCCTTCTCTTTCCCTCTTTCCCTTGCTCCCTTCTCTTCTTCACACAAGCTATTCTCTCTCCCCTATCTCCCCTCAATCGCTAAATCTTTCTTTCCTCCTCCCTCCCTTTCTCTTTCCTCCTCTTTCCCCTGTCCCTTTTTCTCCTCCTCTCTCTCTTTTCCAATCTCCCCCACGTTCCATCTCATGCTTTCCCTCTTTCCTTTTTCCTTTTCTCCTCTCAATTATCTTTTCTTGCCATCCCCCTCGTCATCTCCGAATCCATCCCTTATCCGGCAATCCGCCATTCCCCTAATTTCCCGATACTCCACCCTCTCACTTCCCCCTAATCTTGGCTATTCTTCGTTCTATTATCCTTCGTATTGATCTTCCCGTCCTTTCCCCTCCTTTCCTTATCACCTTTTCTCTCATCTCCCCCCCTTTTCTCCTCCTTTCTCCAATCTCATTCCTCCATACGCCTCCCAATTACATACCCCTTTCTTCTTTTCTCTCTACCTTATCATTTGTGTTCCTCCCCTCTTTCCTTCCTTTCCCTCCCCTCTTCTCCCTCTCCCTCCCCCTCCCCTTTCTCTGTTTCATCTTCCTTTTCCCTGTCCTGCTTCACTCCCTTCATCTTTCCTTCTTCCTTCCTCATTGTCCCTTCTCCTTTCTGTCCATCTCCCTTACTCCCTCCCCTCAACAAATGTGTTTTGCTCCCTCCCTCAAATTCTTTTCATCCCCCCTTCTGCCTTATCCTAACTAGTTGCGATATCTTTCTCTTACAATCTCCATCCTCTTTGCTGTCGCACTCTCCTTCCTTTTCCTCACTTTAATTGCCTCCTTACTTTACTTCTTTTCCCACCCCCTCCTGCAGCTTCCTCTTCCTGTGCCCTTCCCCTCTCCCTCTCTCTCCTCCTTTTCCTCCCTATCTTTCCCATTTCTCCCTCCATTATTTTAAATCTCGTTCCCTTTACACTTCATCCCACGCATCCTCCCTCCCTTTCTTCTTCCATGTGCCAGCCTTCTCTCCCCACTATTTTTCTCCCATTTTCTCTTTTTTGTTCCCCTCTGCCTTTCCTCTCTGTGCATCTCCTTGCATAATCTCATTCCTACTTCTTCATCCCTCAATCCTCCTCAATCCATCCCGTTTCATTAATTTCCCTTTCCTTCTCTGTCTCCTTCCTCCCTCTTCAATCTCCTTCCCATCTTTCCTTTCCCCCCTCCTCCTCTTTCTTTTCCTCATTTCTCAATTTCGCCCATCTATCTTCTCCTCTCTTGTTTCTCATCCCGCTCGCAACTGCTTCCTTCTTCTCCCTCTCTTAATACCCCTCTCCTTCCTCTCCCCTCCCTCCCGATATATTTTCCCCACGCTTTTTTACTCCCTAAAATGCCGCTTATATCATCTCTCCTTCTCCCAATCCCTCCCCCCTTCCCTTCTCTTATCACCTTTATTCCCCTCCCTACCCTGCTTGGTTGTTCTTTTTATCTGTCTGTTTTCCGTCTCTCTCCCCCTATCTCCTATACCCCTTTTCCTACTATTCTCCTCCTCAATTCTCTCAATTTCATTCTCCCCCTCGTCCATCCTCTCCTTTATTTCTTTCCCCTCCTTTCTTCTTTGTTTCTTTACCCCTCTTCTATCTTCTCCCTATTCTTCTCCTCTTCGCATCCCTCCTAATTACACTCTTCATTCTCCTCTTTTTTCTATTGCTTGATCCTCTCTCGCCTTTCTCCCCCCTCTACCTCCTCTTCTATTTTTGTATTCTTCCACCGTCCCCTTTCCCTCTATCATCATCTTTTTACATTACTCATCTTCCTCCCCTCTCTTCTTCTTTATCCGCCCCTGCCCCTTTGTTTTTCTCCCTTAATTCTCGTTTCCCATATTACTTCACCTTATTCCGTTCCCTCATCTCTCTCCTTACTCCACCACCCTCCCGCCCTACAATTCCCCTTCTTCGAACTCTCCCCCCTATCTCTCCCCTCCTCATTCTTATCCCCTATCTCCTTTCCGTCTATCCCTCCCCTCAAGAATCCTTCCATAATCTGCTCTCCTCATCCTATTAACTCTCCCTCGCCACTTTCTCTCCTCGCCCCTTCTCCCCTCCCCCCAAATATCCCCGCATCTGCCCATTTTCTTCCTCCAAGTCTTCTATCGCTCCCTCATTTTTCTCATATCACTTTCTTCTTTCAATACTTCTTCACCTTCTTCTTATTCCCTTTTCCCCTTCCCTTCATTCACTTACTTTTTTTGCTCTCGTCCTCGCGCCTCTTTCCTTTGCCTTCTCTTCTTCTTGTCTCTCTTATCCTTCCAAATCCTCTCATCTCTCCATTTTTCCTATGCCTCTCATCCTCCTCATTTCTCCCCCTCCCATGATTTCCCTGAATCTACCCCTTAGTGTCCTTTTTTCTCTTTTTTATCTCCTGCTCTTTCCTTCTCGCTTTCTCATCTCTTCTCTCTAAAATCTCCCCACTTCTTCCCTTCCCTCCCCTCACTTTTGTGCCTTTTCCTATTCTATTATTTTCGCTTTTTCTCCTCTTCATCCCCCAAACATCCTCCCTATTCATATTTCTCCAAATTCACCCACACTCCCATTCTCTTCTATTCATCCCAATCCCTTCTTTCCCGTCGCTCTTTGTGTCCCTTCTCAATGTGTCCCCTACTTCCCCTTCTTCTCCTTCCCCCCCTTATGACTTTGTTAGCTCCCCACACTAGTCCACTTCTCTCTCTCACCATACTAACTCTGTGTTCTCCATCTCCTTCGCCTTTTCGTTCCTCCGTCCCGCCCCTCCAGCTCCCCTACGTCTGGACTCTGTTTTCCTATAAATGCCAATATCATATTCCTGTGTGTGTGTCCCAGTTCTCGCTCTCTCTCCTTCCTTAAGTCCCCCCCCCTTGCCACTTCCCCTCTCCCCTTCTATCCTTATTCTCCCCCCCTCTCTTCCTCATGATTCTCCCGTTTCACCTGTCTGTCTCCCATCCTTTCCCGTTTCCTCTCCGTCTATCCTTCCCCGCTTCCTTCAATTTCCTGCCCTCAACTCTCCATCCGTACCCTCATTCCTTTATTCTTATCCTCCTTTCCTATCCTTCCCCGCAATCTTCGTTCTTTTTATTTCTGTTTCCTCTTTCCTCTTGGACTATCCTTCTGCCACCCTCTCCATTCTACCGAAATCCCTCATCTGCTTACACCCCCATTTTCCTTCCCTTCCCTTCCTCGTTTCCTTTCTTCTCTCTCCTCCCTTCCTATCCCATCTTCCATACATCCCTTCCCACTTGCAATTCTATTTCCACATTCCCTTCTTAATGCTCTTTACTCCTTCTTTCCCCTTAGCTTTCCACCTTCGCCTCCCCTCTTCTAACACTCCGCCATATTGATTATTCTACCCATTGCTTCTTCCTTCCTCCCTCATCCCTTCTCCCTTCCCCCTTTTCCCCACAACCCCCCACCTCCTCTCTCTCCCCTGTCTCTCCCCCTCGCCTGCTTCCCCTTCTCCAAAAATCCCGTGCCGGCATTTCTCCACCTCTCCCCCCACCCGTCCGATTCCTTCCCTCCCTCACCATCCCCCCCTCCTCTTTCTTCTCCCGACAACCCTACCTTGTTTCCTCCCCACCGTCCATTATCGTCCCCCATCTCCCTCACATACTTCCCTATGTCTCCATCGCCTCCCTCATTCCCACCTGCCCAACTTGTCTATCCTCCGATCTCCCCCCCTCTCTGTGCGCCAATCTCCATACAGGGTTCACACTTCCCAATAATTTCTATTCCCTTCTTCGCCCCTGTCATATTCCTCCTCAACCCCCTCCTAGTCCCATTCCTGTACTCTTCCCCCCCTTACCCTTCTCCACATCGCCCCCTTCCCCTCGCTCTATCCTCTCCCCCGCCTTCGACATGTCCTTTGTCGTTTTTCCCCCGTAATCCCCCTCTCCATCTATTCCCACATCCCCCTTCACTCTGCACTCTATTTTTTCAACCTCCCATACGCCCATATTTCTTTTGCCCTCTTTTCCCATCAACCCTGTGTTCCCCAACCCCTCCTTTCCTCCCTTCTTCCCTTCTTCCTTTGATTTGCTTACCCCCCCCTCCCTAAAATTCGATCTGCCTACTCCCCCCCTTTGTCCCCACAACCTCATCCCCATTATCCAAGTCCTCAGTTTTCACTCAATCTTTCCGCTTCCTCCCTCTCTAATCCATACGCGCCCTCACGTTCGCCCCCTCCTTTCACCCCTAGCCCTCCCGTCCTATTCCTCCCATCTCGCCACTATCTTCTTCTCTCTTTTAATCTGTTATTGTTTGTCCACCACGCCTTTTACCTTGTCACCCGTCCCACTCTCTCCTTTTCCCTCTCCTCCCCGTCCTCACCCTTCCCCCGCCCTCCCTCCCTGAGGACACTATACCCTCGCATCCACTTCCCCCTCCACTCTCTCCTCCCCCCCCTGTTCCGTGCCTCCCCCCCATCCCCCCTCCATCTCTCTATAATTGTCATATCCATCTCCCCCCCTACTCATCATCCCCACCTCTCCATCACTCCTTGCCTCCCCTTCCATCCCCGCCCCTCTCTCCCCCTCATTTGCCCCTTTAGTCCCTAAATCCCCCCGCCGCTCTTATTCCCCCTTCCTCCACCCCCCCCACTCCTCTTCTTCTCTATATATCCCTCCTCCACACTCTTGCAATTATTCGCTACCCAATCCCTTTGTGCCCCTGATCATTTCTTATTCTCCCCCCGCACTCGCCCTTGCCCTCCCCTCGTTCCTCCCTTCTCCATTCTACCTTTTCCCCCCCAGCCCTCCTGTCCATCTTTTAAATGAGTCTCTTTTTCCTAACTGCGTCTGCCTCCTACCCCCGCTCCCTTCTCCTCTACCCCCCCCCTCGCTAGTCTCCCCTCCTGTAGCCACTTTTACTATCATACCATTTCCCCCCCACCAATCCCTTGCTCCCCTCTGTTGCCCTTACATCGCGCACAATCCCCCTCTTTAGTCCACCTTTCTTTCTCCAACACCCCCTTCACTTTTCCCCATTTTACCCCCCCCCTCATCCCCTCCCGTCATCCCTCTACATTGCTCCCCTCACCCCTTCCCCCCTGATATCAATTCCTGCCCCTCTTTGAAATCATTCACTCACTTCCTCACCACCCCTCTCATCTCTCCTCCCCCCTACCCTTAGTGTTCCCCTTCTCTCCCCTACTCCACCTCACCCTCTTCCCATCACCGTGTCCGCATCCTATCCCCGTCCCCCATCCCCGCCCTTTCACCTCTAATAAATTTTATCTCCTGTATATTGCACGATTATCTTCCATCCCTCCCCCCCGACCCTCCCTCATCCTTCCGCCCTCCGCTACCCCATTTACCTCCCCCGCCTGCTTCTCTCCCCCCCCTCCCCTTCCCTTCACCCACCTCCTCCCCTCAATACATTCCCTTCCTCTCTCTCTCCCTCTTTTCCCTCCTCTCCCTCTCCCCATTTCCCTACCCCACCATCTCCCGGCAAATGTTTCTCCAAATCTTTTCCGCATCACCTAAATTCTCGCTTTCCTGTCAAATAAATCCCCTTTCGTTCCCCCCTCCCTTCACCTCTCTCCTCCTGCCCCTCCCCCAGCTTGACTCCCCACTCTTCCTCCTCCTCTCTGCCTCCCATACCTATCTTCCTGTATTCTTGCTCTTGTCCCCCACTTCATACTCCTCTTCTCAATATTCCTGAATTCCTCCGCTCCTCACAGCCTTCCACCTTTGCCCCATCCTTCCCTTATGCTATCTCCTGGTCCTCCATCCTCCCTGCTTTTGTGCAATCCCCCATATTCTCCACTCCCCTTTTGCCCAAATTACCTTTTTCATTCCTTCTGCTTTCCATCCCCTCCCCCTCCTTCCCCTCCCCCTATATCCTATCTCCTTCATCTCGGTTGTGCCCTGTTGTTACTATCCCCCCGTACTCCCCCCGTCTCATCTCCATATCTTCCATCTTACCCCTCCCCCGTTCCTCATCCTCACCAGTCTCCCCCTTCTTACCCCACCATTCCATTATCCCCCACCTCCGCCCTTTTACTATGTTCGCCCCCCTCTTTTCCTCCCTTACCCCCTGTAAAATCCATTCCTTTATCCTCCCTCATAGTCTTCCCCTCCATTCCTTCCTCTTTCCCCTTTCCTTCTCTATAATTCTTCTCACTCAATCGCTCCCAGTTTTCCTTCTCTCTCCCCAATCCCCCCTATTCCCAGCACCTCTTAATTCTCCCTCCTCCCTACACCACAATCCTCACATCCCCTATTCCCCCCACCCCCCCTATCTCCGCCCGCTCCCCCCACCTTCTCAGCAAATACCTGCCTAATGCACTACCTCATGTAATCCCCATTCCTTCCCTTCTCTCATCCCCCCCTTCACCCCCCCGTCTTATCTTCTCCCCTTTAGGCCCTATCTCTCGTCATCTTCCCCCTGCCTTCTCCCTCTTTCCATTCCCGCGTCTATCTCCCCCTTTGTGTCTTTTAATTGAGCTTCATACACGTCTTCCATATCTTTTCTCCGTGCATCTTCGTTCGTATCTTCGTCGGGCGGGTGGACCTGCGGGCGCCATGGGCAGGCGCCCTGGCGCCGCACGATGCCTGGGCCGCGGTGTAGGTGGGGGGGGGCTGAGCGCTAGGTTGTGATAGGTGATACACTCTCGGGGGCGGAGAGTTTGGTTGTGGTCTTAGGCTATATGCGTTTCTAGATCTTCTTATTAAGATATTTATTTAGGAGGAGATCTGTCGATGCATGGTCGTATTCTGACATCTCATAGCTCCTTTGTGGCGTTATATTTGACTCTATATGCATATAGCATCTATAGTGAGTCTAAGTTGTAGTGGTTATCTACTAAGTTTCCTTGGTGAGAGTGGTAAGATATGGTTATAGCTTGATATCTAATGAACTAAACACCCAATCGCCCCACAAACCCTACAGCTGAAACCTGAGGCACGCGTGCATTTTTCTGTACAAAAGTGAACAAATTCGTACATACCAACATACTAAAAACACTCTTCGTTGTCTCGTAGAGCCGAACAATGCTGCCGCACAAGCCCTCAGGACTATATGAGCCAACGAATACCCTTAGCTACGTGTTACGACAAAAGAGCTTATTTGCCACTGATACGATACGAGCCGGCACTTACTTACAACCGTATCACAAAATTTCGCTTGATCGAAAAGCTTGCCCGGCGGATGCAAACAGCCTAGATCTTGACACCACTTGATCCGTATCTATGCATTATTTATAGTAACTACCTATAGTTTTAATTCTGCTCTTCAACACAGAAAGACCATAAAGTAGAACTCGTTTAACTCTATAAGCCAGAAAGAACCAAAAACCCCTCTAACGTACACTTATTGTTTAAGACTAAAAAACAGAGCACTTTTAGGTGAATTACACCTAAACATAACTAACTCACACATAAAGATACACCCTAGCTTTGAACATGGACCAGGTGGAAAGACTGGTATGTAGCTTATTGAAGCTATTAACTAACAGCGATTCTGTATCTCCTTAGCGACTTATGTCAAGTTGCGTGGAATCTATAGTAGCTTAGCTTTATTAGAGTACGACAGAGCTCACTTTAACATCATTTCATCGGCGTGAAGTTTAGAGATGGATATCAAAAACTAGTTGACTTATCTAAAAAAAAAATAAAAAAAATGAAAAACCCAGAAAAAAAAACAAAAAAAAACCAACACAAAAAAAGGAAAAAAAAAAAAGCAAACAAAGAAGGACAAAAGTAAAAACAAAAAGGTTAAACGACCAAGGAAGAACAAACCCACAAAAAACACACAAAAACAGGACGCACAAAAACTTACCTAAACACTAAACAAAAAAACACATAAAACAACCTCCCAAAAACAAAACACAAACAAAAAGATAAGAACAAAAAAATACTCATGAAGATTGATACATAAGAAAAGAATAAGAACTAACCAACAAGTAAACTATACCACACAACTTGACACCTAAACATGCATGAAAAACACAAAGTAAGCAGCAAAACTATGCTTAACCAAAAAGCTATAATAAAACTTGGTTTTGTGAGTCCAACAGACCTATACCACTTAAAGAAAAAGCATAAAATCAAACAGGCAAACATTTAAACTAAAAAACTTGTAAAAAACAGGTTATTAAGACTTAAAAATCCCTTGACAAAGTTGGCCAAATAACCCAAACTATTTTGGAACCATTTTGAGGCTTATGCCAAACACCCATTTTAAAACTGTTTTCAACTATTTTGCTTAATAACTTGATATTTTTATGAATAAACTCCTTAGACCAGATATCAAATAAGCTATAAAAACAATAATAAGCAAGTTTAAACAGCAAATAAGCACTCCAATAAGGTAGTTTAATCAAACAGTACTAACTACATATACTAACAGTACTAACTAAGAAATTTGCACATATCACTTTTAAACTAAAAACTAAGCAAGATAAGTACTAAACATAATAACAAAGCATAAATAAGCAAATATAAGCATCAAATAAGCACTAATAAGCAGTTCTACAGTGACTTAAGCTAAAAATTAGAATTGAAGACTTACACACACCCTTGTTCTAAACAGGGTACACAAAGCAATCTACAAGCTCTAGCTTGTCAAAATGACAAGCTAGTAGGTCTATAAGCTCTTCCCAATCTAGATTATCATCCACAAATTCAGCTGAGGTATTTTGAGGGAGGAACTTTTTTTGGTTTTTATAAATTTTCTTAATACTTTATATACTTAAGTGGCTTTTTGTTAAAACAAGTTGATTTAATGCCTAAATGAGAGCTTAGAGCGATCGTCAAGATAAGCTTTTGATAAAAAGTTATGCTATGACGAATTTGGCTGCAAAAAGGTATTATTTTCAAGTTTTATTTTGTGATTCAAGAATGAAAGCTTTGAGTTTTGTAATATGTTATGAAGATGATAGTTATCCGCAAGCTGCTAATTACATCTGGTAATAATAATGGGTGAGTATTATTATTATTTCGACTAGCTTTGGTGAGGAAGTCCGACGTACGTGACCAACAATGAACCCTAGCTGAGATGTAGTGAGCACGACTTGGAGGAACTAGATCGACATGATTATTACAAGTCGAATTAGTTTTCATGATTGATTTCATGAAGCACGACATATTTAAAGAACAACAGATATTGTGTGATTGTGACAAGAGTACAAAGCTGCAACAAGGACTTGATGGCTATTCAATGGTACAATATTGCTCGCTGTCAAGGTTAAGGTTAATGTTTTCTTGGCTACGTGGTGTTACAACAAGAAATATTAGGGTTCCTAAAAGTTCCCAACAAACCCTAATATTCAATGCCAAAGCAGGTTATGGGGTTATGAAAACCCTAAAAGAAGTCGTGGTTAATGTAAATGAACCACCGGTTTGTCATGTTCTTTAAAGCTACCAAGGATTCACATTTGTTGCTGCTGCCAATGACGATTTGTGCAAACACAGCTGCCAAGGACGTGAACAAGAGGATCGTACAAGTTCGTTTTGTTTGCTGGTATGATAGACCACAAGAAAGAGTACTACTGATTGGGACTAACAATTGGTTGTATTGCTCGTTCTTAAGTTAGTACCGATAGCTTTGTGTTTGTACCGCTGGTACATATGTTAGTACCGATGATTTATAAGCTTAGTACCACTGGTAATACTAGGGTCAATCTTAGTACTGCTCGTGGTCACATATGGTACTGCTGTCTCGTTTGTTGCTGTTATGACAAGTATGTTCTACTCTCTGCCAAGTGCCAAGAGAATTGCGAGTTTGATTGGCTACTTGGTGCTCGTGGTCAGTTCAAGTTTGTACCGGTGGTTACTTGGACTTTGTACCGCTTTTTCTACTTTGTACCGATGGTTAGTGACTGAAACAGAAACAGATTGGTGACAGATTATGTGTCACTAATTATAATGGGAGGAAGGAGCATAGCTTTGGTGACAGTTTTGCAACAAACTAGTGATGGTATAGTAACATTTTTGGTGATAGTTTTGGGACAGAAAGTTGGTCACTAATATGGCAGTTTTTGAGTTTGTACTGATTAGATAGTACCGTTTGTTTTGTCCGATATATCTAGTTTGTTCCGCTAACGTTGGCCGATATCGGATGACACATACTTTTTAGGTTATTGGACGGGTTTTGGATTTCGGACAGAACTGGAATTATTTCAGTCTATTCTTATTGATTTATGGCTTGTTTTGGAGATTATTTAAAGATGTGATTACGAAGACAATTGATTATTGCTTATTTGATGTTGTAGTTGGGTTTCACAGATGCGTGTCTTATCATATCTTAAAGTATAGTTTTGCAGGCTATGACTTTTAAAGATAACTTGTTTGTGCTTAATTGTTGGTGATGAAGACTTGATGAATCTAGCAAAGGTGTACGATCTACCTTATGATGCTTACTACGTGCATTTGCTATCACTTTAAGGAGTTACGTTGTTGTGCTCAGTGTCTCATTTTATAGGATAAATGAGGATTTTGTCAAGAGATTGCGATCTACTTATATTTTGGTATGAGTTCGACGTCACGTGGATAGTGCAAGACATAAGACACAAGTTTGGGAGATTCTACTTCTTCATCAAATTCGTTATACTCTATTTTCTTCATCAGTAATCACTACATAGAGCCTACTAAGTTCGAGATTCAAGAGATGGTGAACATATTGGTTTCTGGGGAAGCTTATTGATTAAATGTTTAACCATCTATATGCTACATCGAGATGAAGGTTTTTACTACTGCTAGTCTTTGTTACTACTGCTAGTGTAAGATTCTACTACTCAAGTTCATTTTTCTTAAGGTGCGTAATGGAGGGCGATTTGGGTCATTGGAATACTTGGATTAAAAGTGTAATATTGGTTCGTAGTTGTAAAGATCAAAGTTGCATACTTTGGTCCCCTAATTGATGTTGACAAAAAGGGGAAGAAGCTTTGATGATTTGCAACTTGTTGATTCTTGATGGTATAGCATGGATTAAAGGGAAGTTTCATCCGTATATCAACTTTAGGGGAAGTTCGTGCTGATTGGGTTTTGTCATTATCAACTAGGGGAAGATTGTTGGGATTTATATTTTAAGTTGATAAGACAAAACATGAATGAAACAAAATGGAAACATGAATGACCAAAGTTATAGTCAAAAAATACTACAAACGATAAGAATTAGAAGATTTGGTCAAAGATAATGATTGAATAATTAATTAATTATATCATTATTATCATTATTAGTTTCCTTGTAATCCTATGACCCCTTATGCTATAAAAGGAGGTCCATGCATTTAGAAAAACACATCAGTATTCACAATGTAAACTTAAAGGTGTGTGTGTGTTCTAGGCGTCAAGTCTTTGTAAGGCGCCTAGGTTTAGTGAGTTAGTGTAGTCTTATGTATCCTGATCAAATACAATGAAGGCTACAATGTTTAGTAGAAAAACCTTGTTTGGTAATATTGTGTTTCTATTATTTCCGCTGCGTGTTCAATATTATCTGTAAAACTAATCCTAGATGGGCTAAGCGATTTTCAACATGACCCAAATTGAAGCTGAGGACTTGAAGCTCTTGTGATCGAAGGACAAAAACCGCGAGCACGAGAGGCTTCAAAAATCCGGGAATTCCTGGACAATACAACACAAAACACAAAACATGGAAAAGGAAAGAGGCAAGCCTCCTCACAACAAAAACACTTATTCATTACTACTAAGCTAGCATACTACTACTACGGATAAACTAGGATAAGCATGGGGTGCCTCCCACGAAGCGCTTGTTTTAGGTCACTTAGCTTGACCTAATCCCTGAATTCAATTGTCCTTAGGGAAGGTTTGGAGATCCGGGATATCCATAGCAGGGATATCCCCTCCAAAGTAGTGCTTGAGACGATGACCATTTACTTTGAAATTTGGCCCGGAGTTTTGGGATAACTCAACGGTGCCATACGGAAATACTTGAACAATGGTAAATGGTCCTGACCAGCGGGATTTCAACTTGCCGGAGAAAATTTTCAATCTTGAGTTAAAGAGGAGGACTTGATCACCGACGTTGAAAACGCGGTTTTTGATCTTTGCATCATGGATCCTCTTAGTTTTCTCTTTGTAAATCAAAGAATTTTCATAGGCTTGATCACGCAGTTCACTTAATTCATTAAGTTGAACTTTGCGTTGATCTCCCGCGGTTTTGAGATCAAAGTTTGCATGCTTAAGGGCCCAGTAAGCTTTGTGCTCCAACTCAACTGGCAGATGACATGTCTTTCCATATACAAGCTTGTATGGAGTGCACCCGATGGGTGTTTTGTACGCTGTACGGAAGGCCCAGAGAGCGTCATCCAGTTTGTCCGACCAAGAGGCACGATTTTCGCCCACTGTCCTTTCAAGAATTCTTTTTAAGCCACGATTCGATACCTCAACCTGCCCACTTGTTTGTGGGTGATACGCGGTGGAGAGACGATGAGTGACTCCGTATTTAAGCATGACCTTTGCAAACTGGTCATTGTAAAAATGTGTTCCACGATCACTGATCATGGCACGAGGGGCACCGAATCTGGTAAAGAGAGATTTAAGAAATTTGCAAACTACTCGGGCGTCGTTTTTGGGGAGCGCCTTTGCTTCAACCTATTTTAACAGGTAATCGACAGCCACAAGTATGTATTTGTTTCCTTTTGATGATGGGAATGGTCCCATGAAGTCTATGCCCCAAATGTCAAAGATTTCATTAACTTGGATGGAATTTTGAGGCATCTCATCCCTTTGTGAAAATTTTCCCTGTCTTTGGCATGAGTCGCAATTTTTAACCAACTCGTGTGCATCTTTGTAAATAGTAGGCCAAAATAAACCGGCATCAAAGACTTTTTTGGCGGTGAGATTTGCACCGTGATGTCCCCCGGTAGGTCTATTGTGGCAAGCTTCGAGTATGTCGAGAGCTTCTTTGCCGTGCACACACCGCCGTATGATTTGATCTGCACAGATCTTGAACAAGAAGGACATCCATCCCATAAGTAAGATGTTGAAATCTTTGAAAACTTGTTTTTTCTGCTGTGATGAATTCCCTTTGACAATGAAATTCCCCGCATGGTAGTTTGCGAAATCTAGCAAACCATAGGGTACTATCAACACGAAGAGCAACCGATCCAAGAGTTTCGAGAGGAAATGTTTCCGTGATTTCCTTGTTCTCGAGTTTATCTTGATGAGGGTTCTCGAGGTCTGGAAAGATGATTATCGGCAGCCAGATCTCTGCGTCCTTTTTTGTCTCGGAGGGGGGGGATAACATCAATTCTTTGGAGCAAAAGGAGCCACCCGCATTCATCTATGGGCTTAGCAATCTTTTTTAGTGAAGAGATACTTTATAGCAGAATGGTCGGTTATACACTATGCTTTTAGACAAAATGAGATATGACCGAAATTTCTCAAAAGCGTACACTACGGCAAGTAATTTTTCTCATCGTAGTGTAGTGTGCCATGGCTTCAGTCATGGTTTTGCTGGCATAGTGAATTGTGTTGGAAAGCTTGTTTTTTTTTTTTGTTGCCCTAGGAACTGCCCCAATTGCAAAATCGCATTGCATCATCACATGAGTTCGAAGGCAATCCCAGTCGGGAGAAATCAAAATTGGAGCCTCGTTCAATTTTCTTTAAAGTGTATTAAAGATCGATACACTCTTTTGAAGAAGAAAAAGAGTGGAGTCTCTTTTTCAAGCATGGTGATTATTGAGGCAAGCTATTTTTAACAAGTCTTGTATGAAAACGTCGATAAAAACCAGGACGAGCCAAGAAACTTCAGACACCTCTCACAGTAGTCGGGTGAGGGAGCTTGGCGATAACGTCAACTTTAGCTCGATCGACCTCAATTCCCGACTTAGAGATTTTATGTCCAAGTACAATGCCTTCCTTCACCATAAAATGGCTTTTCTCCCAGTTTAGGACCAAATTGGTGTCCTTCCCAACCGTTTTAAAACATTTGTCCAAATGGGATAGGCATGTAGAGAAAGAATCCCTGAAGACTGAAAAGTCATCCATAAACACTTCCATTGTTTTTTCGATCATGTCATTGAAGATTGCCATAATACATCGTTGAAACGTGTCGGGTGCATTGCATAGCCCAAAAGGCATACGGCGATAGGCAAATGTTCCGTATGGGCAAGTAAAGGTTGTCTTTTCTTGGTCCTTCGGGTCTATGGGAATCTGAAAATAACCCGAGAAGCCATCGAGGAAACAATAGAATTGGTTTCCCGCGAGTCTTTCGAGCATTTGGTCGAAAAAAGGGGACCATAAAGTGCAATGGAAAGTGGTCGCTTTCGGGTAGCGTCATTCAACTTTCTTATAGTCAATGCACACTCTTCACCTATGACCAATCGAGTCGGATTAAATCATTTTCCTATTTTTTTGCGACGATCATGCCACCCTTTTTCGGTACACAGTGCACCGGGCTTACCCATGGACTGTCAGAGATCGGATAAATTAATCCGGCATCAAGAAGTTTTTCAACCTCTTTTTTGATGACGTCATGGATTTTCAGATTTACTCGCCTTTGATGCTGAACCGTCGGTTCGTAGTCCTCTTCCATAAGAATTTTGTGGGTACAAAACTCTGGGTCAATACCCTTAATATTAGAAAGTTTCCAAGCGATGGCTCGCTTGTGGGACTTTAGAACCTCGATTAGAGCGGGGGTCCTTTTTTCTCATTCCTTAAATCTTTGCAAATTATGATGGCAACTTTGTCGTTACCTTGCCAGAAAGCATCATTCTAATGAGTTTGGAAAGTCCTTGAGTTCAACCTCAGGGGACTTATTAACTGA
Source organism: Tanacetum coccineum (assembly GCA_026074375.1). NCBI lineage: Eukaryota > Viridiplantae > Streptophyta > Magnoliopsida > Asterales > Asteraceae > Tanacetum > Tanacetum coccineum. The sequence goes on from BQNB010018310.1 coordinate 28,838, forward strand.
AGATTTTTCATTGTTTGCTTCACAAATTTTAAGATCTTTTCGAGTTTCTGGAAAATAATTTCCTTGATTAGGAGGTGGTGGTGACGGATCACTATTAAGAATTGCTTCGAGGAGAAGAATGTCCCCATCAGGGTCATAATACGTTGGATCAACTTCCGGTGAAGTTGGATCATCCTCTATAGCAAGAAAAGAATCGGCTTCTTCGAAAAGGAGAAAATCACTGTCCCCGAATGGAGTTAAAGTCGGAGATGAAGTAGAGACGATTGGATTCATAGTAGGATGGGGATTGCCACTCGAGATCACATTTGATAAAACCAAGAACTCTTGAGAGTATTCTCACAGCCATATCAATGACGTCAATTCGGTTTGCCGTCATATGATTGTAATTAGCCGTGTATCTCGAAGTTTGGTCCAGATTAAATGTAATGGCCTCTCTGCCAACACGAAGGGTTATTTCACCCTCGTATACATCTATCAATGCACGACTGGTCTTTAAGAAACTCCTCCCGAGAATTAAAGGTACTCGGGGGTCTGGCTCAAAATCTACGACCACAAAATCTGCAGGAAATTGGAACTTTCCCACCGTTACATAGACGTCTTTAGCGATACCGATCGGTTCAGAGATCGAACGGTCCGCTAGTTCTAGTGTCATGCAAGTCGGGGTTAGTTCGGGAAGAGAGAGTTTTTTCTATACAGAATATGGCATAAGATTAATACTTGCGCCAAGATCGGCCAAGGCGTTGCATGTATTAATCCCGGAGAATTCACATGGAATAAGAAATCGGCCAGGGTCTCCAAGTTTTTTCGGTAACTTGTTTAGGATGACTGCTGAGCAATTCTCGTTCAATGGAGTTCTAGCCATTTCACTCAACTTTTCTTTGTTTCCGATTAAGGTTTTAAGAGTCGAGGCAAATTTTGGCATAAGCATCAAGGCATTCGTAAAGCTAATTTTGAAACTCAAATCTCTAAAGATTTCGTAGAATTTCTCTATTTTTATTCGTTAGCTTTCATGACGTCAATCATCATTGTCTTCTTGAATGAATAGGAATTGATGCATTTTGTTGCATTGAAGCACTAACTGGAGCATTTCCGACGGGCTCATGATGGACAACAGGGGCAACCGGAGGTTGGACGTCTTCGGTGTTTCCGTTATTAGTAGGAGGCATCGTATCCTTTGTGACCTCGGTCGCACGTTCCATTACTTTAGGAAAAGAAGTAATAGGAATCGTGGGCCTTTGTAAGCAACGAAGCCACTTCGAGTGGTAAACCTTTCAAGTCCTCCTTTCGGGTTAGTAATAGAGTTACTGAGGGAGAGATCCCGAAGTAAGAAGCCGTATTGGAAGTGACAAATTTGGAAGCATGTCGTGAGATTTGGTCAATTGATTTTGCATGTTTTGCCTGAGTTTTGCATCATCCTCATCACAGCATCATTACCTTTACATAGGATTTGGAGAATCTCCTTTGATAAACACCATGAATTTGAAGGAGCTGGAGCTTGATAGAAGGCGGGAGGCTTGATAAGTCAGACGTTGAACACCCTGAGTCGATAGATTTGACCTTGATGAACCGGGGGTTGGTAAGCTGGAGCTTGAAATATGAAAATTCCCCAGTTTTTGGTTGTAACGATTCTGATTGTTTCCTTGATTTTGCACATTATGATTGGTTTTGAACGGGAGGAAAACTAGGAGGTCGAATTTTGATTTGCAATCGGGGCTCGATTAACGGTGTTTCCTTGGTTGAAATTAGTTGCGGCTGCTTGAGAGACATATTCTTGAATATTATCTCGATAAACATTGCCAGTGGTGGCTGGACAAGTTTGGCAGGAATGAGCACCACCGCAAGTAACGCAACTTTCCTCAACTGCTTTTACTGGTGCGGGAGCTTAGGCTTTTTGTTTTTCGACAAGCATAGTCTTCAATGCTTGTTCTTAAGTTCAATAAACTTCGTTGTAAGTGCAGCACATCTGGTGAAATTCCGGAGTAGATTGAGTTCGAACTCACTAGGCAACGACTCCGTTGTTTCGTCGTGAATTACGAACTAAGGAGTTACTCTCGATAATTCCTCAAGCATTCACAGGCATCTTATCCAGAAAGTTTTTTCCGACCCCCGCAGCAGAATTCCAATGAATCTTGATCATTAGCATTCAATTCATTGTAAAATGTATCTAGCAGATGAAATTCAGAGAAATCCGTGATGCGGGCAAGCTCGAAGAAGGTCATTTAAATTCGATCCCAAGCCTCTAAAAATGTGTCGTCAATCTTTGTTGAAATCTCGGATTTCATTTCCGCATATTTGCATTTTTGAAGGAGGAAAGAATTAATTAATGAATTTTGAAACTAGATCATCCCACGTCAATATTGAACGAGGAGGTTCTTTTTCTAGCCAAATCCGGGTTGAACCTTCAAGAGAAAACGGAAAAAGCATAAGCTTAATTGACGTGCTTTCGGACAATCGAGAAATACCTCAAATCGTTGAGTAATCTTATTGAAGTAACGGATGTGAGCATGTGGGATATCTCTTTATCTGTCCGAAAAACTGCATGTTTTGAACGAGATTGATCAAACCATCTTCAACTTAAAATTAGCATTAATTTTTTAGGAAGTACAATGCATACCTCCACATACCCATCTGGTTGCTTGGAGCAATTGAGCCCATAGTCACGTAAATCAATCCATCGAGCTAGGGGCGGAGCTCTCTGGATTCTTCAATTCGATTTCTTCAAGATTAAAAGGTTCAACAAAAGCCGGTGGGGCTTGTTGTTGTTGATGGTGAAGATTACGAGATTGAGATCGAGTGCGCATGCACTAAAAAAAAGAAAATTTACACTAATTTTTTTTTGTTCTTTTTAGTTTATCAAAAGTAAATTCACCATTTATTTTAATAACGGACAACGAAATAAGACAACTTAAACCTAATAATCGACAAGTAAGCGTCCTCATCGGTAACTCTTCCGAAAAGAAAAACGTCACAAAGGTGCGGAGGAATATGAAAGCGCGAAGCATTAAAAACCTTTTTCCTTTAGGAGGTCGTAGTTCTTAGGAACACCCGCCATATACCCCTCTTAAGTTTTTATCTTTTAAAAAGTTGAAAACGTACTCGCAAGTGACACAAAAGGTAAGTTTTAAATCTTTGGTTCGGGAACTTATTAATGATAATACTTCAGTTGAAAGTATTATATGTTGGGTGTTTCTTTTACCAAACTTGTTGAATTTTTATTGATAAATAAAGACAATGTTTTTATCTTTTTGGTTTTTTTTTAGTTTTTCTTTAAATGATAATTATACTAAAAAGAAAATGAAAATATTTTTGTACTTTTAGGGTTTTTTTTTTGGTATTTTATAAGTAAATATTCACAATCTTCAAGCACAAATAATCAAGCTTCGAGACGACAAACGCTTTCACTCCTCCCCGGCAGCGGCGCCAAAAATTGATCAACTGCTTCTTAAATCAACCCCTTTATATATATAATATATAATATATAATAATATATATATAATAAGGATAATCTAAAAATAATCAATGAAACCGAGAGTAGTATGATATGATATTCCCGGGTCGTTTATCCCCAACGAGGAGCGAATTGGAAAGTCGAAAGTTGGTTTGAATTACGATGCTTGAATGGAAAAAGATTTGGATTTTGTTTTTCTAATTAGAATGCAAAAACAATTAAGGAAAACCTAAAAACGTAAGCTAGAATGAGTAAATCCTAAAACGTGGACTAGGAAAGTAAAACGTGGTAAACAAAACTAAATTATCTCCAAAAATTTTAACCCTAAATGATATATACGTTTTGAAAAAGCTAACAATAACAATCTTAAAAAAAGAAAAAATTTTGTAAACTTGCCAATAAGCACCGAAATAAGCAAACAAAAGGGCAGTATTAGCAAAACAACAACAATAAGCAACTAAATGACAAATAAGCTAAGATATGTCCTACACTACACCTATTAAGCAGCTAAGAACAAAAATAAGCTAAGAATTTAAGACAGATAAGCTAGAAAAACAAATAAGACTTAGCAGTACTAACTTAAAAAGTTAGTGCTGCTAGCTTCAACTTAGTACTGCTAGGCTTAATAAAACATAATGAAATAAGAATTAAGCAATTAAGCTAAAACAGATATTTAACTACCCCTAATGAGCACTCAAACATAAAAATAAGCAACTAGAATAAGCTAGAATGGCAAATAAGCTAAAAAATAAACACTTAAAATTAACTTTTAAAAAGGAAAATAAGCTTAAATAAGCTCTAAACTAAAGACAGTAAGCGGAAATGGGCTAAATCTACTCTAAAAAGCTAAGCTAATCCTAATCGCAAAAATAATAAAGCTAATATGCAAAAATGCACTAAACAGCACTATCAATACTACCAGACTCAAACTAACTACGCTATCCATACTTACGTAGAGTTATGTACAGTTAGGTAAAAGCCATAAAAAAACTACAGTACTAAAATATGGATTAATACTACTGTTCCAAACAGCTCTTATAAGTTTTCAAAAATCATTTTTTTTTCTATTTTCAAGCAACAAGCTGATACGATCCTAAAAAACATTCAAAACAGATCATCAAATAACAATATAAGACACTTATAAGCAGACTTCAATCAATAATAAGCACTTAAATAAGCTAAATTAATCCAATAGTATTACTCATGAACTACCAGTACTAACAAATTACACTACCAGTACTAACTGAATACACAACAGTACTAACTAAGAAATTCGCACAAATCACTTTTAAACTAAAAAACTAAGCAGATAACACTAACATTATACAAAGCAGAAATAAGCAACAATTCAATGGCAACTTAAGCAGAAAATAAGAGAAAAAAAAAAACAGTTGTAAGAGCATATAAAGGACAAGAGAATTCAAAGCAAAACTAAAAATAAAACGGCATGAATACATTAAGTCCGCATAAGCAATGCATCAACGAGTCATAACTAAGCATAAAAAGTGACAGAAAATATACAAGTTAAAAAGCACTGTACAGTAATAAAGTAAAATAATGAAAAGAACTTACTTGCTACCCTTGCTCTAAACATGGAATTAAAGAACCTAAATAAGCTCTAAAAACCTACCCAGCTTATAAATAAGCACTCTACTGAACCCATAAGAACTTCCTTTATTTGCTTATCATCCAAAAGCTTAAAATGCCAAATTCCTTACTAATGAAAACTTAAAATCTTAGATAAGTTTTTAAGAAAGCTTATCCAAAACACCCTGAGTTATAAAAGCTTAGAAGAACTTATGAAAAGAACTTTTGAACTTAAGACACTTAAATCTGGAAAACGGGTTTAAAGAAGAACAAACTTGAATTTCATTAACTTAAAAAAATACAATACTTGGGAATTAAAAGTGCATAAAACTAACTGGAACTAAACTAGGTTAAAAAACTACATATTATCAAGGGCTTACAACTGCCCTATTTATACAAGAACCAGGAAGATTCTAGGTCTTGTGTTTCTTTGTAGAGAGACTTCAGCTTGTGTGTTTGTTGTGTGAGTGCGCCTAAATCACCTAATCATGCCAGGTCCATTTTTTGAGTAGTCCCAAGCAAAATGATCTTGACCATTGATTTCTTTAATCATTTTCTTTTGCCGAATGAGGGAGTTGGGGATTGCCAAGGTGTTATTGATCCATGTGGGGTGTGGGGTTTATAGTTTTAATGAGTTTTTGTTGTTTGCTAGAAAAGGTGAGGAGACAATAACATACTATGGGTACTGTTCATTGGCGGGAAAGAGGGGTTTATGTCTGTTTGTTTGAGGGTGCAGGGGAAAGGTTTGTGGAGTTGGCAAAACAAGCCCTCCAAGGTGTATGTATATCTTGCAATAAAGGTCCCTTGTGGTGGATTCAACTTTGGGGGATGGCAGAAATGCCCCCTCAAAGTATATTGAAGTTTTGCAAAGTTAGTCCCTAAAGGGACTAACGAAGGTTAAATGGGAATGGACCTTAGCAGTTTGGGCCAGCTATAATGATAAAAAGAAATGGGCCTTTTTATTTAAACTTGGGCTTAAAGTCTTCATGTATTATACTAATGGGCTTGTCCGGCCCATTAGATGGGTTCGGGTGGGCCCATCAAGTATTCTTCGGTGTCGGCTCCGGTTTTGACCGTTGACTTTGTCTTTCTTGAACTTTGGCTTTGATTTGACTTTGGCTTTTCCACGCTTTTCCATTCCGTGCTTGGTTTTGTCCGTTTTTGCTTGATTTTTTGTCCTTTTCTCGGATATCCGTTTCCTGCACAATATAAATGAAAACATACAAATACAATGTATTTTTTGGTACGTTTTTTGTCATTTAAGTCTGATTTTAATGGTGAAAAGTATGTGTAATTAAACGCATACCAATCATAACAATAACATTTTCATAATAATTGTGTTTGTACAATTATTCCACTATGACTTGTATTCAAACTGTTTATCAAACCTATGAACTTCACTCAACCTTTGTGTTGACTTTTTAGCATGTTTATCTCAGGTTATTGAAGAAATAGACGGGCAGGACGGTAGCATGGCCTTCGAAGATTGCTAAACTGTTATCATTCACATTGTAAAGGAACTAGATTTTAGGACTTTTCTCCTTTGTAAAACTCTGATTTGAAATGAAAGATAACGTATCTTTTTGAACAAACGTCTCTTTGGGTCATTTTCTATGATTATAAATGTTGTTCAACGAAGTAAAATTACCCCATGATTAGCTCTCCGCTGCCTATATTGTAAAAGGGGGTGTTACATGCATCTCCTCTATGTTGTCTTGAAAAGTAAACCAATTGGAATTCGTAAACAAACTGACATGGCCATCACCTAGCCATGCTTTCACCCACATATTTGAGCCCTGCAAAGTGTATGACAATGTCAAACCTAAATTACATCCTAATAGAAAATTAAAGAGACTTTTTTTTGGAAAAAAAGGGACCATCCCAGCAAATATATAAAGCATAAAAAATTACCAAAACTTATATGGACATACCATATTCGCAAGACTAAAATGGCATTCCCAAAAACATGCTTAGGGAACATGCATAATAGCGAAACTAGCCTATATGTGCCGATACATAAACAAAGTAAAATAAAAAAAATGACTACAAAACTGAATATATTTTCTACAAAACGAATAATCACCATAATTCTCCAAATTGTCTTTAGTCTTCACAAAAGGAAAAGTCCAGCCTAATATCATATTGGCTTGGTAGCAAGTTTTAACACACGTAAAATATATATATAAAATATAATACTTTAAAAGAGTAATTAAGAAAATTACCAAGTTACCCTGAAAATTCACTCGTCATAAATGTATATAGGAAGGTATTCGAGAGGCGAGTAGCGCGTAATGCGGTGTAAGAACAGCGGGCGGGGGGTGGCGGGCTGGGCAGGGGCGCGAGCGCTATGGAGGAGGGGCGCCGGGGGGGGGGGGGGCGTCCTTGAATCAGTTTCTTCACGCGCGCGCGTGATGGACGCTCTATTCTCTATAACAATGTTGTGCGCAGGGATCGCGGGGAGCTAGATGTAGAGCGACGCGGATGGGATGTTCAGTAGTATTGACATAGATTGGAAAGAGCAAAGATATTTGATAATCATATCTACAAATAAAATAAAAAATTAACAATTAAACAAATACGGTAAAATAATAAAACGCGACTAATAAGTAAATAAACTAAAATTAACCCCTAAAAATGTAAACTAAAATTCTAAACCTAAGATAGGATAAAAGAAAATTTTAGGAAAAAGAAAAACTATTTTTGGCTTTTTAGATTAAAAGATATGATTTTTCTAAAATTTAAACTACTTAAAAACTATAAAAAAAAATTAAAAATAAAGTCCTAAAATTTTTATAAAAATTATACTAAATAAAGAAAATGTGCAGAAATTTTCTAAAAATAAAAGCCCTAATTTTTATCTTTTTATAAAAGTTTAATTAAACTAATTAAAACCTAACCCTAATTATTAATTAAAACTAATTAAAAACTAACTTAGGGACTAACTGTGTAAAAGACTTAAGGATTAACTGGGTAACTAGCTAACTAACGGGAAGGACTAACTGAGTAAATTTAAAATTACAATTTCTACCCTGAGGCTCAACCCGACTACAAGTAAAGTCCTTACTAAAGCTTAAAAATAAGACGAACTAAAAAGTGCTTTTTAGGGAAAACTTAAAAGAGAAAAGTTGTAGAATAAGCTGATGGAAGTAACTTTAATAAAAGCAATAGATGCTGAAATCCAAAGATAAGCTCATAAACAGCTTATCAATAAGCTGTTTACAGAAACTAGTGAGTTAAGCTCACTAGTGCTTTTTAACTTACGAGAAGCCAAGTAATTCATTTTGAAAAAGGAAAAGTGATTTAGAAAGCTTAAGATGTGCTTAATCTATTGATGAAAAGAGATTTGAGCTTAACACACTAGAGAACCACTGAAAATGATGATGAAAGTAACTGGTATGTGTTTAATTACACATACCTTTTACCTTTAAAAACGAGCTAAAATAACCAAAAACGGACTTAAAATGCCAAATATACGCTTGTTTTGCTAATTGTATTGTGCAGGAACGGATAATTAAGAAAAGGACGAAAAACGAAGCCAAATCGACAAAACCGGACTCGGAATGGAAAAGCAAGGAAAAGACAAAGTCAAAGTCCAAGCCCAAGCCTGAAAAAGTCAACCCAAGTCAACCCCGAGGCCAAAAGTCAAGAAATATAAGTTTAGGGACTAAACTTGTAAATCCCTAAACTTATATTATAAGAGCGAAAAAAAGAAGAAATGAAGACAAGGGTGCAAATCTGCCAATATGGCAAAGATATACTCCAAGGGGCAAAGCTGCCAACTCCCCTAACTTGTACACCCAAGGACTAGTGGTGCAAAGAGTGTTATAACTCTTGGGGACTTGTTTTGCCAAGTCCCCAAAAGTTATAACAACACAAGGACGATGAATGAAACAAGTCTTATAACCATGAGGGACCCTTTGTGCCATCTCCCATAAACTTGTACTCTGTCTCCCCCAAACTAGTTTTCCTGCCATAGCCAACCCCAAAACCCAAAGCCTGTGTTACCTTTTCCTTCTCCCCATAACACTCAACCTCACACCAATACACCATGGATCAAACCTTCACCCCCTCTCCACTAAACCCTTTTTGCCATGTTGGATTCCATACCTACAACTCGGCTCCATGGCAGGATTAAGGTCAAGATTGTTTTTGTTGCTCTCACCAACAAACCACAACAAAGAAGCTGGACATCTATAAAAGAAGAAGAAGATAGAGAAAGTTAGTGAGTAGTTTTAGAGTTTTTAAAATTCTCTTTGTATTTTTTTTCAGTTTCGTGTACTGTTGCAATTAAGTTTTTTTTAAGCCTTTATTTTCAGTTGTACCTTTGTTATTTCAAATTGTACTTAATCATTGTGAGCAATATAATTCAGTTTTTGAGTTTCAATTGTTTTTTATTTCAATTTTAAGCTGTTTTACCTTAAGAAGCTCTCAATAAGCTCTTTTGGGCTTATTCCTGTTCATAAGCTCAAATTCAGTTAAATCCTTATTTTAAGTCATTCATTTTTTCATTTTGTTCATTTCACATTTAAAAATGATCACTAGAGGTCATTTGATGCATTTTGGAGGCTTTTGAGAAGCAATAAGTTAATATAGCTTATTGAGCTTTAAGCTCATTGATTTAGAGGCTAAGGAGCCATTAGGTTCAGGTTTTAAGCCACTCATTCAGATAGAGTGGCTTGGTTCTGAGACAACAAAAAACTCAGGTTTCATTTTCTAAAATTCATTTTAGCTTATACATAGCTTAATTCTAGTAGCTTATTTCTTTGTTTTCTTAGTGCTTAATCCTGTTTAGTATTGTTTAGATTAGTTTAAAAATGCAAGTGATTTAAACTTTGGTAGTTAGAATCCAATGAGCTCTCATTACTTTAATTCTGTCATAGTTATATAGGAGGCTAGTAGAGAAAGTAGTTTAATTCTACTAATAAGCTGTTGTTTTTAGTGGTAATTTAGCTTTATTAGACTAGTATTAGTAAGAGTGGATAAAAGGTTTCAACTGATTTAGTAAAATAGATTTGAAATGTTACTAAGTTTTGACAGTCAAAGAGTTAAGAGTGGTTTTGGTACAAGCTTTATTTGACTTTTAAAGTCAACTTCATTTTGTCAAAATCTTTTATAAAGTTGAGTTAGGTCATATGATCAAGTTTAAAACAGGTTTTAAAAGATAGTTAATAGAATTCAAGAATTGTGAGCTTAAAATTTCTTTGCCAGCACCAGGGCAGTTTTGAGAATTAAGTATTTTTAGTTTTAAAGACATTCATGGCAATTTAGAGGTAACTTTGTGTTAGTGTACATTTATATACATGTAATGAGTTAGTTAAAGAGTCTAAAGTAGAAACTAAGCCTGCACTTTTGTTTCTTTGCCAATTGCATCAGCAACAACAGGTTAAAACTGTTGTTGCTAGTCACATTTTTAGAATCTTTTTAGCTTTAGTGATTAGGAGTTAAAATTTGATTTTAAGCATTTACATAGTTCTCCATTAGTTTAGTATAGATAAGCTTTAAACCTTCAATATTAACCTGTTGATTAGCTTAAAATTCCTTAAAAAAATGGTGTAGTAGCAGTTTGAACTTTAGCTTATTTTTCTTTTTGATTTTTAAGATCCAGTGGTTTTTACCAAAATCCTTATATCTAGTTTTATTCAACATTCATTTTAGAACTTATTTCCAAACTTTTAAGCTTTAGGATAGATATTAGCGTATTAGCTTATTAGGGAGAGCTTAATCTCAGTTTAAGCCTAAACCTTGCACTTTTTGCAAGCAATTTTATCCTTTACCTTGTTTACTTGTAGCTTATTACATTTTAGATATTTTTAGTACACATCATAAGTATCAAGTAGCATCTTTTGGTTTTCAGTTTCATCTAGTAATAAGCTAGAAATAAGCCAAAATGTGAATAAACTGTCAAACCCCTAGTTTCTGTGAACAGATTTAAAAAGCTTATTTTCCAGCTTATTGAGTGGACAAAAGTAGAAAGTGCCTTTATTAAAGTTGTTTAGAATAAGCTTCTTTATAAGTTTGTAGTTTTGAGTTTTTGCTGAAACTCACTTTTTCAATAAGCCAAAAATAAGCAATTCGTAGGGTCTGTTTTGTAATATTGCAATAGTATAAGGTTACCCGTTTTCATTAAAGTGTAAATTGCCAATAGTTACCCCGCCTACCCTCTTCTTTCTTTTATTACAATTTCTACCCTGTCTTTTGTTAAAAATAAAATAGGTTTAATATTTTTCAAATTAGTTTTTATTAAATTAGGGTTTAGATTTTAATTGATAAAATTAGTGTTCAATTAGCTTATAAAAATTAGGGCTTCTTGTTCCATTGATTTTCTACACCATTTAAGTAGTTAAAAACCATTTTTCTTTATTTTTCCAGTTTAATTTGTATTTTCTAGGAATTTAAATAGATTTTAAGTAATTTCTTTTTTCTTAGAAAAATCATAAAAAAAAATAGAAAAATAGTCGAAAATTTTTGATTCTTTTTGCAAAAATTTTCTTTTTAAATCTAGTATTTTTGAAAAATAAAAGTAAAATTTTAGTGTTAATTTTTAGAAAAAGTTTATTTTTGTTAATTCATTTTTCTTTAAAAATTCAAAAATAGTTAAAAAATTCTAATTCTTTTTCCTAAAATTTTCTTTTTAAAGTTGTGATTTTTAGGTATAAAGTTTGTTAAAATTAGTGCCTTAGATTCTAAATTCTCGTTTTAGCTCACGTTTTTAATTCACGTTTGTTAATTTTTCGTAATAGTTAAACGTTTTTAATTATGTAATTGTTTCTATAGTTTAATTGTGCTATTGTATTCGTAGTGTAATTCAAAATTCAAAAAAATCTCCTTCAATCTCAAATCTTCGACTGTATCGATTCTCCAGCACAGCCTCGTTGGGGATAAACGACCCGGGAACATTCTATACTACTTCTCGGTATTATTTTATATTTTATTATATTATATATATTTTAAGGTGTAGTTTGGACGGATCAATTTTTGGCGCCGTTGCCGGGGAGGCGTGAAAACGAGATATCGTACAGTTTGAGACAATTTGTTTTTGAATCCTTGAATAATTCCCTTTTATAAACATAGAAAAAAAATACAAAAATATTTTTATTTTCTTTTATTAGTATAATTATCATATAAAAGCAAAAAAAAACCAAAAAAAAAACATTGTCTATGAAAAAGAAATAAAATTCATAAATTGGTAAAAATACCAAAATATAATATTCTCAATCGAGTATTATCATAATAACTTCCCGGTGAACTGTGGTTCCCAACTCGAACAAAAGATTTAAAACTTGCCCTTTGTGTCACTTGTGAAATACAACGACGAGCTCACCTAATTGATAACAAACATAAGAGGGTGTATAAAGGAGAGGGATGTATCCGAGGAACTACGACCCGAAAGGAGAAAGGGTTTTTATAGCTTCGCGGCTGTTCCCGCTCTCCGCTCCTTTGTGCGATTAAGTCTTTTAAAGAGCTAACCGTGAAACGAGTTGACAATTGGTTTAATTGTCTTATCTCATTTGTGGTGTCCGATAAAATACATTGTGAATTAATGAGCAAAACAGAAATAATCTTCTTTTTCTTCCATATCATATTAATTCCTTTTCTATACATCTCATATGTTTTTAATTCTTATGTACCATTCGTATTATCGTTTGAATCCGATTTACGCGATTAAAGAATGCGCGACTTGTGGAGTTGTGTACACTGCAGACTTTTGTTGTTCAAAAAAGGGTCTTGAAGACAAGATTCTTGTTCCTAAACCCCCTCAAAATTGTGCAAGGTGTGCAAGGTGTGGAACCCCGGTTGATGGTCCGTATTGTCATGGATGTTTTCTTTTACGAAAGAAATTTAAGGAAGATTTGTTTACATATTGTGTGGAAAATGAATTTTTCGAAGACCTTCAAGATACTTCCGAATCATCCGATGACAATACCAACGTTGTTAATGCTCCTCGAGAGCCAATCGTTGTCAAACAGGACCCCGGTGAAAATTCCTCACCAAGTCCTCTACACATTGACCATTGTTGTCACGAGTGCGGTGATTCGTTAGATGGAATCTTTTGTCGACAATGCACGTGTAAGTCTTGTGGGAAAGGTGCTCATTACGGGTATAATTGTCCGTCGAGAGTTCCGATTATCTCTAATCCGGAACCATGCGACACTCAAACCATTAGTGAGTCCCTACAAAACTTACAAAGTTTACAACAACAATGTCTCCTTGGTACATGCCAAAAATGTGGTTGCAATGAATACGATGGAGTTTGTTTTTATGAAAAGGTTGGAAATGGAACACCCCAAGCAATTTTCAACTCCATACATCTTCTAACGATTCTCCAAGTATTGCAACCAACCTCCACAAACCACAATACGTACCCATACTCTTGTGAGTTAATGTGGGAAATGAATTTCTCATTACGGTTACGATTGTCCACCTCAAGTCCCGGTTGTCTACAATCAGGACCTGTGTTTCAATCAAAACTTTGATTATTTTCCACAAACTTCACCGAGTTTTCCACAACAATATCCTTGTTGTGAAAATTGCGGGGGACCTCATGAAACTTACCAATGTCAACCAATGAATGAAGACTATTATCATGAGCAAAATTCTTGCTATGATTATAATTCTTTTGGTTTTGACCCATTTCAACCCCCGCAATATACCGTCAATCATCCAATCTTCAATTCTCAAAATGACCTTCTAAATTCTCAAAATAAGCTTATGGAACAAATGACAACCTTACGTGATTTGGTTGGTCAAGTTATACAAAAGAAGGAAGAAGAAAAGCGAATTGCGGAAGAGCAAGCGGCTAAAGATCGATATTGGAAGATTCCCATTTGCTACGATGATGACGAAGACAACACCACTGCAATCACACCCGTTTTACCAATCGAGGAACCCGATAACTCTCTAAGTATGGGGGACGAGCATCTTGACACTATTCCAGCAACGGAATCGGACGAAGTAATAAAGTCTAGTGTTGAGGACCTTGTCCCAATCCCAAGTGAGTCCGAGGGTATTCCCGACAAAATGTGGTATGGGCCTTTGTGAAAATACCACCCCACTTAATGCCTCTCTATGAACCTTCTGAGATTGATGTCAATTCCGATGATGAAAATTCTACAAAGTGAGACGATTCTCCCTACGGTGAGGATATCGAGTATGTCGATGCATCACCTCCCGATGTTGAGATCGTAAGCTTAGAGGTGGTGGAGATTGTTGATCCGGAAGTTGGAAGGATTGATGATGACATTCTTTTAACAATCAAAGACGATATCCTTCGTGAAAAATTGTTGAATGTCAATCTTCTTATTGCTAAGATCGATTCATTAAGAGATAATCCTACTCCATCTTCCGAAGTTGTGATCAAGTCTTCCTCCACATCTCCTAACCTTTTCTTGGAGGAGATTAACACCTTTGATAATTCTATTCCCGAATCTGAAACTTTTCGTTTTAATCTAGAAGAGATTAGTAGTGGCAGTCCCACTACTCATTCTGAGTTATCTCTTCCTGATTATAAAGCTTTCTACGTTGATAACGATCATTTTAAAGAGAGGAGTAGTGGCAGTACCACTACTCATGTTGATTTTTCTCAATATGATTCGTTTATCTTTGATCTTTCGAATGATCAGTTTCCTCCTGCCGATAGGAGTGACCTTAATCATGAGGAGTTCGCCGATGAACTCACTCACATCATGCCTCTCCCGGAACTTGAATGTTTCAAATTTAAGATTGAGCCCGATCCGGGAGATTTGACTTCTATTGACCTCGGGATTCGTAAGAATGTGTCTACGACTAATGTGAATGTACCATTAGAGGATGACCAATCTTCTCTCTTCGCTTATGTTGTATGGATCTTTCTTGCTTTTCTCAAGGGTTTTATCCCGTTGTCCCTCCATATCTTCTCTCCACCAGGAATGAAGATACCATTTTTGATCCCGGCATCTCAATTTATCATTCTTTTATGCCGGATGTATCTCATCGGAGTGGAACTTTCATGAAATTCAATGTTTATCCAAACCACTTGAATGAAAGTCCGATGATGATTTTATCTTCCACTTGCTCCCCCATGGACCAATGAATTCGGGGTCGAGTCGAGCTTGTGACTCGGTTAACAAAAACAAGGCGCTTCGTGGGAGGCACCCCATGCTTATCAGTAGTAGTAATAAATAAGTGTTTTTGTGTGAGGCTTACATTTTCCATTACCCGTGTTTTGTCCATGTTTTGTGTGCTTTGTGTTGTATATCCAGGATTTCCCGGATTGTGAAGACTCTCATCTACAAGAGTTTCACATCCTCAGCTTCATTTTGGGAATCCAGTATCCAAATCTAATCGACTAACGTTTTATCTTTTGGCACACTTCATAAACGGCCTTAGATTTACGTAGGAACCCCTTTGAAACATCGAGGACGATGTTTAGTTCTAGTATGGGGGGGATCTTCGATTTGATTTTTGCCTGCAGTCGTTGTTATCACGCAATCCCGTTTTTACCACCAAATTTTTGCAAAAATACCAAAAAAAATGAAAAAATAAAAAAAATTTCAAAAATAAAATAAGTGTTTTGTCACAGTTTTGACTTTCCTAATGGGTAGAATGAGAATAATTTTTGACTCGATCGGGCGTGTTGAGCCCTAGCTAGTTCCTTAAACATACCGGTTGTAGGCTAATCTTTCACGAATTCGATTGAGCTTCGATTTGTTAAAAGGTGAAGAACAATACGTGATAGGGGTAAATTAAGTGTACGTCTGAGCAAGATTTCTTCTAAAACTCATATGGTAACTTGTGGCTTTTTCTCCATTAGCATCGTAAATCCACCTATCATACGTACTCATTCAGTATCAACTAATCAATCCATCGTTTTTAGAAAAAGCTTCAAATTAGTAACTGATTCCTTTAAAGCAAGAGATTTTTCTGTTCTTAATAATTTGAAAGTTAAAATGCCAAAGAAGCATGAATGAAGTATGAATGCAAAAATGCATGAATATTGAAATTATGCCAATAAAGCATACATTTGATTATATGGAACAAGTAAAAGATGTGTCGTGATATCCCACTCCGCTAACAACGAGGTGGGGGTTCAAACTAAGACATCTTTACTTCTAGGGATTTGGTGTGTTGTGATATCTCACCAGGAAGCGAGGTCTAGGTGAGGGTTCAAACTAAGACACTTATCCTTAGCCATATTAGGAAGAAGGTGTTGTTGTGATTTCCCACTACGCTAGCAACGGGGTGGGTTTTCAAACTAAGAACATCGGTCGTTGGTTGTGATATCCTACTAGGGAGCGAGGCCTAGGTAGGTGTTCAAACTAAGCAACGCATATCCTAGCTTTAAGAACTAAGACTATAATGATGAAGATGTTGCAAAAAGTTCTACAGTTAAAATCTCGGTTCTTTAAAATCAAGGTTACAAGGTCCTCATAAGTTGAGTTGCTTTGAGGGCATGATTCCCATTCTTGACTCACACTATGAAAATAAGTTGATCTATGGTTGATTGAAATGAGTGCACCATTTAAATCATATATTCATGTTGAGGAGTTAAAAGTTCACAAGTCATAAGTATGGAGTGATTAGCAATTTAAGACTTATATTGAAAATGATCTTGTTTAAATATGGCTTGTTTGGAGCTAGGAAAAATCGGTACGATGAATTAACCGTCAGGACATCCGTAGAATATTCTATGGTGCGGTTTCTCTTCCCTATGATCCCAGTGTTAAATAAAAATAAAGGAATCAAACAGGTAGTAAGAAAGGAAAAGGAAAATCCAAAAATATAGGGATATTAGTGTATAATAAAAAAAATGGAAAACGGGTACTGGTCGAAGCTTTTGATTCTTTTAGTTTCCCCCTTGACAAACAACTTAGCTTACTTAGGCGAGGTATTAGGGTCGCGGGGATTGAGATTCTTAGTTTTCGTAAATGTTTACTTCATAACATTGCGTGAGGACACGACAATACCTTAGTATGGGGGATTTTGGTATGTGCTTAATTACACATACCTTTTACCTTTAAAAACGAGCTAAAACAACCAAAAACGGACTTAAAATGCCAAATATATGCTTGTTTTGCTAATTGTATTGTGCAGGAACGGATATTTAAGAAAAGGACGAAAAACGAAGCCAAAACGACAAAACCGGACTCGGAATGGAAAAGCAGGAAAAGACAAAGTCAAAGTCCAAGCCCAAGCCTGAAAAAGTCAACCCAAGTCAACCCCGAAGCCAAAAGTCAAGAAATATAAGTTTAGGGACTTAACTTGTAAATCCCTAAACTTATATTTATAAGAGAAAAAAGAAGAAAAAGAAAAGAAGGGTGCAAACTGCCAATATGGCAAAGATATACTCCAAGGGGCAAAGCTGCCAACTCCCCTAACTTGTACACCCAAGGACTAGTGGTGCAAAGAGTGTTATAACTCTTGGGGACTTGTTTTGCCAAGTCCCCAAAAGTTATAACAACACAAGGACGATGAATGCAACAAGTCTTATAACCATGAGGGACCCTTTGTGCCATCTCCCATAAACTTGTACTCTGTCTCCCCCAAACTAGTTTTCCCGCCATAGCCAACCCCAAAACCCAAAGCCTGTGTTACCTTTTCCTTCTCCCCATAACACTCAACCTCACACCAATACACCATGGATCAAACCTTCACCCCCTCTCCACTAAACCCCTTTGTGCCATGTTGGCAATCCATACCTACGACTCGGGCTCCAAGGCAGGATTAAGGGTCAAGATTGGTTTTTGGTTTGCTCTCACCAAACAAACACAACAAAGAAGCTGGACATCTATAAAAGAAGAAGAAGACAGAGAAAGTTAGTGAGTAGTTTTAGAGTTTTTAAAATTCTCTTTGTATTTTTTTTTCAGTTTCGTGTACTGTTGCAATTAAGTTTTTTTTAAGCCTTTATTTTCAGTTGTACCTTTGTTATTTCAACTTGTACTTAATCATTGTGAGCAATATAATTCAGTTTTTGAGTTTCAATTGTTTTTTATTTCAATTTTAAGCTGTTTTACCTTAAGAAGCTCTCAATAAGCTCTTTTGGGCTTATTCCTGTTCATAAGCTCAAATTCAGTTAAATCCTTATTTTAAGTCATTCATTTTTTCATTTTGTTCATTTCACATTTAAAAATGATCACTAGAGGTAATTTGATGCATTTTGGAGGCTTTTGAGAAGCAATAAGCTAATATAGCTTATTGAGCTTTAAGCTCATTGATTTAGAAGCTAAGGAGCCATTAGGTTCAGGTTTAAGCCACTCATTCAGATAGAGTGGCTTGGTTCTGAGACAACAAAAAACTCAGGTTTCATTTTCTAAAATTCATTTTAGCTTATACATAGCTTAATTCTAGTAGCTTATTTCTTTGTTTTCTTAGTGCTTAATCCTGTTTAGTATTGTTTAGATTAGTTTAAAAATGCAAGTGATTTAAACTTTGGTAGTTAGAATCCAATGAGCTCTCATTACTTTAATTCTGTCATAGTTATATAGGAGGCTAGTAGAGAAAGTAGTTTAATTCTACTAATAAGCTGTTGTTTTTAGTGGTAATTTAGCTTTATTAGACTAGTATTAGTAAGAGTGGATAAAAGGTTTCAACTGATTTAGTGTTAAAATAGATTTGAATGTTACTTTAGTTTTGACAGTCAAAGTTAAGGAGTGTTTGGTACAAGCTTTATTTGACTTTTAAAGTCAACTTCATTTTGTCAAAATCTTTTATAAAGTTGAGTTAGGTCATATGATCAAGTTTAAAACAGGTTTTAAAAGATAGTTAATAGAATTCAAGAATTGTGAGCTTAAAATTTCTTTGCCAGCACCAGGGCAGTTTTGAGAATTAAGTATTTTTAGTTTTAAAGACATTCATGGCAATTTAGAGTAACTTTGTGTTAGTTGACATTTATATACATGTAATGAGTTATTTAAAGAGTCTAAAGTAGAAACTAAACCTGCACTTTTGTTTCATTGCCAATTGCATCAGCAACAACAGGTTAAAACTGTTGTTGCTAGTCACATTTTTAGAATCTTTTTAGCTTTAGTGATTAGGAGTTAAAATTTGATTTTAAGCATTTACATAGTTCTCCATTAGTTTAGTATAGATAAGCTTTAAAACCTTCAAAATAAGCTGAGTTGATAGCTTAAAATCCTTAAAAATTGGTGTATGTAGATTTAATTTTAGCTTATTTTTCTTTTTGATTTTTAAGATCCAGTGGTTTTTATCAAAATCCTTATATCTAGTTTTATTCAACATTCATTTTAGAACTTATTTCCAAAATTTTAGCTTTTAGGATTCAGAACTTAAGCTTCTTAGCTATTAGTGAGAGCTTAATCTCAGTTATAACTAAACTTGCACTTTTGCAAGCAATTTTAGTCCATACCTTGTTTACATTTTACTTATTAATTACATTTTAGATATTTTTAGTACACATCATAAGTATCAAGTAGCATCTTTTGGTTTTCAGTTTCATCTAGTAATAAGCTAGAAATAAGCCAAAATGTGAATAAGCTGTCAAACCCCTAGTTTCTGTGAACAGATTTAAAAAGCTTATTTTCCAGCTTATTGAGTGGACAAAAGTAGAAAGTGCCTTTATTAAAGTTGTTTAGAATAAGCTTCTTTATAAGTTTGTAGTTTTGAGTTTTTGCTGAAACTCACTTTTTCAATAAGCCAAAAATAAGCAATTCGTAGGGTCTGTTTTGTAATATTGCAATAGAAGAAAGGGTTACCCTTTTCAATCAAGTGTAAATTGCAATAGTTACCCCACTACCCTCTTCCATTCTTTTATTACAATTCTACCCCTGTCTTTTGTTAAAAATAAAATAGGTTTTAATATTTTTTCAATTAGTTTTTTATTAAATTAGGGTTTAGATTTTAATTGATAAAATTAGTGTTCAATTAGCTTATAAAAATTAGGGCTTCCTGTTCCATTGATTTTCTACACCATTTAAGTAGTTAAAAACCATTTTTCTTTATTTTTCCAGTTTAATTTGTATTTTCTAGGAATTTAAATAGATTTTAAGTAATTTCTTTTTTCTTAGAAAAATCATAAAAAAATAGAAAAATAGTCGAAAATTTTTGATTCTTTTTGCAAAAATTTTCTTTTTAAATCTAGTATTTTTGAAAAATAAAAGTAAAATTTTAGTGTTAATTTTTAGAAAAAGTTTATTTTTGTTAATTCATTTTTCTTTAAAAATTCATAAAAAATTCAAAAATAATTAAAAATTTCTAATTCTTTTTCCTAAAATTTTCTTTTTAAATTTGTGATTTTTAGGTATAAAGTTTGTTAAAATTAGTGCCTTAGATTCTAAATTCTCGTTTTAGCTCACGTTTTAATTCACTGTAATTTTACTCGTAATAGTTAAACGTTTTTAATTATGTAATTGTTTCTATAGTTTAATTGTGCTATTGTATTCGTAGTGTAATTCAAAATTCAAAAAAATCTCCTTCAATCTCAAATCTTCGACTGGATCGATTCTCCAGCACAGCCTCGTTGGGGATAAACGACCCGGGAACATTCTATACTACTTCTCGGTATCATTGATTCTACTTTTAGACTATTCTTACTATATATTTGATATTTTATTATATTATATATATTTTAAGGTGTAGTTTGGACGGATCAGTAGCATACTAAGGAAACTAAGAAATAAGCTCAAAACCAAAATAAGCTCAAATGCTCAAAAAGCAAAGACAACAATTGAGTATTTGTAAACTTAACTAACAACTTATAAGAAACTAATTTAAGCACTAAAACCTACTACTTCAAGCTAGAATCTAAAATTTAAAAGCTAAATTCTATTGCTAACTGTTTTTGGCTTTTATGAATTTTTGTGACTTTGACAGCTAAATTAAGCTAAGTAAATAATCTAGAAAATGTAAATTAAAACTTAATCTATAATAAGCTAAACCTAGTTTTAATCCAACTTGCATTTAAGAACCTAAAATCCTACTTTTACTTAACTAAAGACTAATCTTAAAGGGGCAGTACTAACTGTGACAACAGTACTAACTTTTTGTTAGTACTGGTGCACTTTGCACAAGTGCAAACCAAGAGTTAAGCTATGACATAGAGCTATAAATTGAAAAACTAATCAATTTAGATTCAAGCTTACACAGACTACTAGCTACTAGAAAATGAAATCCTAAATCCTATATATACAAAATCAATAATAAGCCTAAAGTTGGCAGTACTAACTAACTTTAGTACTGCGGATGCAAGTTTGCAAAAACACAAAGACCAATATGCAGGTTAACCTAGTGAATCCCACTACGTTAAACACACTCAAATTATGTGTATAAACACAATTCAAGAAAATCCAAGCCTTAAGGGCTTTGGATTAAAATTTCACAAGCAAGAAGAAAGGCACAAGGTATCCTGGTGCTGAGAAGGAAAAGTAAGCCATAACCTTTTGAAAATTAAAATCTAACTTTTGAAATCTGTTTTCCTATTGATTTTAAGTGATATTAAAACTGACTTAAGTGTTTTGCATAAAAAAAACTTTGTCTTCAGATGGTCAAATTAGCCTAAACCAAACACTCCTTCAAATGATGACAAATTTGAGTAAAGTTTTGAAATGCAAATCTAATTAATAAGTATTAACTACCAGATAAAAACTAGCTTAAATCTACCCTAACAAACATGAATCAACAACTGTATTAAGCTATAATCTAAGATTAAGCTAATCTCTACTATTTTTGGTTTTTTTTAAAGCTTAAATGACTGATTATATAAAAACTATGATCTAGGTTATTAAAAGCAAAAACAGATGAACAATTGTGACTAATTAGCTAAATTAAAAACAAATAAGCAACAATAAGCAAACTTAATAAGCAAATAAGCAGATCTAAATATAGAAAGCAATGAGATCACTATTTAAAGCTAGAATAAAAGAGAAACTTACAAACTCCTCTAGCTAAACAAGAGATCTCAATTAAGAGCAGCTACAAGCTCCCTAGCTTATTAAATAAGCTAGGGTAAAGTCCTTGGGATCTCTTCCAAGTTAAGATCCCCTTCCAAAAAGCTCATATCCAATAAGGTCCATGATGAATGTAAGTTGAACTGATTTAAGGT
Source organism: Tanacetum coccineum (assembly GCA_026074375.1). Taxonomy (NCBI): domain Eukaryota; kingdom Viridiplantae; phylum Streptophyta; class Magnoliopsida; order Asterales; family Asteraceae; genus Tanacetum; species Tanacetum coccineum. The sequence continues at coordinate 50,905 of BQNB010018310.1, forward strand.
TAAGGTAAGATTAATACTGAATTAAAATAAGCTCTATTTCAGCTTATAAACTGAAAGAGCTTAAAATGAGCTTATTAGCTTATTGAGACAGTTTGGCTTATTAAGAGAGTTTTTGAATAAAAAGAAAAGAGAGCTTATAAATGACTTAAACTAAATTTCATTAATGAAAGTTACTGATTACATTACTTGAAAAGGAGATTACAAAATATTTTAAGGAAAATTACATTTAAGAAAAATATGAAATTTAAGCTAGACTAAAAACTACTAAAAACCTAGATAGTATGTGTGTGAGAGGTGAGGCCTATTTATAGTGCCAAGCTGAAGCTTCCAGGCTCTCTTGCCTTGCTCTCCAATCTTTCAATCTCAGCCAATCATTTCTTCAATCATTTGAGCTTTAATTGTGGCCGTTTGATCATTGTGTAGACACCTGAAGATTGCCAGCATGTCATTCCCTTTTGGATGTCATTGTGCTTCTTTTGTGAGTGTTTTAGCACAAAAACCTACATGAATTTGTGCTTTCTCCATTGACGTGGCATTCTTCCTTAGGGATTGGACCAATCAGAGATGGGGAGTGACGTTTCTTACTGCCAATGTGTACTTGGACACCTAAATTGTCCTTTGTACCCTCTAATTATGAAAACCCCGTTGTTTTGAGTTAAGGGCACGTTTGGGAAGACGATGAACAGTAACTTGGGCATTTGGCGCCTTTTTCCTTTTTTTACTGAGTTGGGTAATTTTCAGTTGAATCTTTGCCCTATTGACAATACTAGCCCCTCTCATTTCTTTTCCCTTTTCTAATTATAAATATCATTCAAAAATTGCAAGTTTAGCCCTTGTGGTTTATGGAAAAGAGAAGTGGGCTAGGGTTTTAGGCTTTTGTGAGAGTTGAGGGACCAAAGTGAAATATTTTACGGATTTGTCCTTTTGTGTTTGACTTAGTTTGACCATCTTTGACTGATTTTGACTTTTCTTGGCTTCTTTTGACTAAGGCTTTGGCTTTTGATCACTCTTTTGTACTCTTCTGATTCTCGTGTCCGTGCTTGCCCGCTTTTGACTGTTTTCTCGTAATTTTTGATATATCTGTACCTGCACACACAAAACACAAATACAAGCATATTTTTGCCATTTTTGGTCTATTTTAGGTTTATTTGGGTTATTTTAGGTACAAACGGATATGTGTATTTTACACTTATCAAAATTCCCCAAACTAAACGATTGCGTGTCCTCACGCAATATCACATGCCTTATAACCAAATACCTCAAAAATTCCCCAAACTAAATCTTTTAAAAGTAGCAAAGATTTTTTTGTTGAGAGAGATAAGAGATCACAAGTTATAAAACACCCGATTTCCTATTTTTTTAAGATTTTTCTCTTTCTATGATTTTTCTTGATAATTAGCTATCTAATTACAACTTATTTGTGTTGACATAATGTATTGTTTTCATTACCTTATTGGTAACTTTAAGGATCATAGAACAAAAAGCACAATTAAGTGTCTAAAAGATAACTTCATCATCCCCGATTTTTCACTTTTCCCATGCTAAGCTTAAAAATAAGATCACTATTAATTGCGCACTAAGATGCTAAGACTACTTATAATTACAACTTGTGAATTCCTCTTCCCGACATAAATCATATATTAAGGTGTGTGTGTTCAAATTAATTTAAACCATTAAATCCACATATTTAGATAGATGAAATCCGACCAAGCTTTACACATGAGCCTTTTGGGCTAATATGTTAATCACTTAGTAGAATCACAACTCAAAGCAAACAAAAGCCTACTTATCTAAGACATCGTTGGTTCACTTATCCCATGAATGACTTTCTTCTCTAGCGATCCCACCGTCATCGGGTAAGTGCTAAGGCTTTTGACACCCCATCCGGAGAATACTAACCGAAACGCATAAACTTCCGATGAAACAGCCTTGTATACTTTTGCAAACTTTAGCTCAAAAGAATCCCTTGGTTTTAGAAAATGAAACTTTTACTATTTATTTTCTAACTTTGCAACATTATTATTTACTATTCACATTATTAGGCTAGGAATTGGTATCACTTTTCTTTCAACGACACATCGGCCTCACCTCCGACAAGAGCTCGCGTACTTATTATGATACAATCCCTAAATATACATCCTCCACCCTTTCTTTCGATGTCACATAGGGAGCGAACCGACAAATGCCCATGTACTTTATTGCGATGGAGTTTGTATATTATTTATTAACTCTTAGGATTTATAACTTGCATCCTTTATATTTACTAACTACATTTTAGAGAGTTTTTTTAATTTTTTTTAATTACACTATTCATAACACCATATTTTTGCAAATAGAAAAATTTCGTTTTAGAAAACCAAAGTATAAACTTGAACTAAAATTCTTATTTACCAACGATATTGATAAAGCTTTTTCTCTGAATATGTTGATTAGACTTTTAAGAGTAAAACTCTAATTTTTGTTAAATCAAAGAGAACACGTCTGATTAATTATTTTAAAACTTCGGGAAGAAGAAATCACAAGTTATTCCGTGATAACCTTTAAGTTTTCAAATAAACTTTTGTTTAGCATCTTAATTCTCTAAACTAACACTATCATCTCTTATTCTTTCAATTTAAAATCTCTAATAAAAAATTCGCAATACTTAGCCTATATAAAATCAACTCGGCCCTATTTAAAACACTACTTTGAGATTAGCACAAGTATTTCTTTTACTAATGAATTCAAGTCTAGCATTTTAAAGTCTACATGAGACTAGCACAAACTATCATCATTAATTGTTAAGGGAGAAAGCTAGAACTCTACACGTACGATCGGGTCAAAAATTACTTTTTATTCTTACCAACGGAAAACCTACATTTGTGTCTTAACACTTATTTTATTTTTTATTTTTTTCTTAACTAATATGGCAAATAAGAACTTAAAAATTTAAAATTTTTTGCTAATTTGTAGGAATCGGTTACGCAAACAAAATCATAAGCAAGTAACATCAAATCGATAGATTCCCTTCCCCAAACTAAAACGAAACATTGTCCTCAATGTTTAAAGTCGGGTCTCTATGAAAATCTAAGCCGTTTATGAAGTATGCAAAGATAAACGTTAATCGATAATGATGAAAGGATATCGGATCTCCCCAAACTAATTTCACACAAAGGATGAAAAGCTCGAGTAGAACGGGACAAATCAACCGGACACGAGAGGCTTCAAAGAATTTGTTGGGTTGATCCTACAAAAATCACAACAAACAAGCAACAAACATCGAGAAATCGGAAAGAGTACAAGCCTCTCTCAACACAACACATTAGATAAAAATATAAAGTAGAAAGAAAATAGAAAAGATAAGCATGGGGTGAACTCCCACGAAGCGGCTTGTTTTTGGTCACCGAGTCGCAAGCTCGACTCGATCCCTGAATTAATTCGTCCTTAGGGAGAGCAATACTTAGAACAAGAAACTGCCTTTGAAAATGCCACCGGCTCTAGAAACGTGACGATGCCGGGGTCAAAAATGGTGTCTTCATTCTCGAAGGAGACAAATGAGGAAATGAAGGTCAAATCTGAAACAAGGGTGGGAAGGGTGGGTAAAATACCGGTCATAAAATCATGAGATTTAGAAACACCCTTAAACTCTTTGATTATCAAAATACCCGCTTCGGGTTCAAAACATTTCTTAATATCCGGAGGTTCTGGTGGAGGACGAGGAATTGACGGATCATCTTGGTGATCAAGGTTAGGTGACTCATTAACTTCATCTTCGGAATCAGCATCCTCAACACCAGGCGGAATTAAATCATCTGGAATAAGGAAAATATCGATCTCTTCTTGAGTGGGCTCACTATCCTCAACGGGGATAGGAGATATGGGAAGAGACTCGATAACTGAATTTTGATTAGCATGAACATTTCCCTGGGAAGTTGAAATTTCATAAAGCACTGTCACAAGACTAAGATATTCCTCAAATTCACGATCATTCCTTGCAGGAAGTGTTAAAGGTTCACCGGCGAACTCATGGTGAAGAGGATCGCTTCTTGGAGAAAAAGTAATTGAAGATTCATTCTGCTCTGGCTCATGATCGAAAGTCACTTCAGAAGCGAGATTATGGGAATCATCATCACTAAGTAGATTATCAAGAAAAGCTATGTCTCCTTCTGAATCGAAATATCCTTCCTCTAAGTTAGAAGATACTTCCATAGCTAGAAAATCATCGATCTCATCATTATTGTCTTCAGGAGCAAAACACTCAACCTTATCGGATAAAGGAGTGTTGAGTAATACTGGCTCATTGGAAATGTTGGAACTTTTTATCTTGACATTTTCTTGAAAATTCTCTTCATGCAAATCCTTCTTAAGAATTGAATCATCATTACCCGGTGGTAATGAATCAAGAGGAGCAAGTTCATCGGTGAACTTCTCAATATTATCACTAGTCTTCACCGGAGAAGAACTAGGAGAAGGATCATCAAAATGAGTAGTGGTACTGCCACTAAACGGATCATCTTTTGAAAAATCGATTACAGAAATGGCATGAGCACAATGCTTATTTTTGTTTTTCTCATATTTATCGGCATAATAAACAAGTTCTTCCTTTCCTACCCTTAAAGTCAAAGTTTCTTTGTACAAATCAATGAGAGCCTTCGCGGTGCGAAGGAAAGGTCTTCCTAGAATAATAGGCACTCTCGGGTCGGGTTCAAAATTAACCACTACAAAATCCGCAAGAAAAGTGAAACCATCGACTCTAACTACAACATCCTTGGCTATGCCCATCGGGTGAGTAATGGAACGATTGGCAAGCTCGAGTGTCATACGAGTAGGAGTCAAAGCTTCAAGCTCAAGTTTCTTATAGATAGAATGAGGTAAAAGATTAATGCTAGCTCCTGAATCGGCTAAAGCACTAGTCCTATTGAGTTCTTGTAAAGCACATGGGATAAGAAATTTTCCCGGATCTTCGAGCTTCTCGGGGAGTTTGTTCATAATGATAGCGGAACATTCAGCATTCACAGTTGTGATGGCGATCTCCTCGAGTTTCTCTTTGTTCCTTAGCAACGAGCTTAACCATTTGTTAAACTTTAGCATTTCGACAAGAGCGTCTTTCAATCCAATCTCTAAACGGAGTTGCTTGAACATCTTCAAGAACCGGCTATGCTGAGCACTTGGTTTATCGTTCTCTCTCACTTTCATCCTCTCGGGGTATGGAAGTTTAGATTGATACAAATTAGGATTTGGAGAATTAGGATCAAGATTAACGGTTTTCTTTGCTTTTGGTTTTGGAATTTCCATGAAAATAGATTCTTCTTCCTCTGGAGATGGGACATGTGCGGTATTTTCCAAATTTGGATTTTGACTTTTTTTGTTGACGTCTCTGGGTTTTGTTCGGGTTCTTTTTGGGGAATTGAAGTAACGGATGTAGGAACAAGAGGAATCGAAGGTTCTTCCAAAGTCTTACCGCTCCTTGTGGTGATAGCATTAATTTCTGACGAGGGTTAGTTACGGTTTGACTTGGAAGAGTACCCGAATTTGAGGTTGAAGCTGAATTTTTGAAATTGTCACAAAGACTTGTCAACAAACTCGTAACATTAGCCATTTGATTCTGCAAATTTTGACCCTGATTTTGAACATTCTTTAATACCGCATCGTTTGCCTTGACGTAATTTTCAAAATCCGTTTTCAAAACACCTTGGATTTGGGACGTAGGAGTTTGATATGATGGAACTTGGTAAACCGGTGGTTGATTGGTTGGTGGTTAAAAAACTTGATTTTGATGGTTTTGATGGTTTTGGTTAAAATTGTTTCCACGGTTTTGATTCGAATTGAAATTGTTCCCTTGATAACGGTTTTGGTTTCCTTGGTTGTTTTGAACATTTGGTTGATTGAAACCCGGTGGTTTCATTTGGCTTGCCAAATTGGAAGGTTGGTTTCTTTGAAGAAAATTGCCAACGGCTGCGGTTTGTTGAAATTGTTGGATGTTGTCATGAAAAACGGGAAAATCGTTTCCACCTCGAGTTAACGGACAATGGTTAAAATTGTGATTCGATCCACACGTAACACATACTTCCTCAACCGCTTTGATGGGTGCGGGAGTAGTAACAACTAAAGCTTTCATTTCATTCATCATTTGTTTCATCTTAATAGTCATCTTATCCTCAAGAGAAGCGGCTATTTGTTGCATATCGAAAGAATTATTAGAAGGTGAAGAATTAGAAAGAGGAGCATCCGTACTCACTCTTGAATCACTAGCACGACTCCTTGAGTAACGAACTTTTGACTTGCTTTCAATAATCGCTAAACCTTCTTGAGGCATCTTGTCTAAAAAATTGCCACCCGCGGCGGAATCTAAGGCATCTTGATCGTTTGAATTCAAAGAATTGTAAAAAGTATCGAGTTGGTGTAGTTCCGAGAAGCCATGGTGAGGACATTGACGAAGGAGTCCTTTAAAACGTTCCCATGCTTCGTTGAAGGTTTCGTTTGGTTCTTGGAAAAAATTGGTGATTTTGTTTCGGAGGTAAGTTGTTTTTGATGGTGGAAAGAATTGGTTTATGAATTTTGAAACAAGGTCGTCCCATGTGAGAATTGATCGCTGGGGCTTTCCTTGTCTAAACCATCTCGGGCTTCCACCGTCTCGAAGAAAAGGGAAAAGCAAAAGCTTACCGAAGTGTTTCGGAACTTCGGATTCTAAACGATGAAGTGACCTTGTTAAAAAAATCAAAGGTGATGTGAGGATCTGTCTACCCGTAAAATTATTACTTTGCACGAGATTGATTAAATTGTTTAAGCTCGAAATATTAGCATTGATTGGTGGAACGAACTATAGCATCTTCCATACCCGTCCGATGGGTGCTTGTAACAGTTTGGGCCATCGTCGAGTTGTCGGCCATTGCAAACAATGTTTTTGTCAACAATGGGTTCTTTCTAAATCAAAAATTTTCTACAACCCGGAAAGATTTGTCGACGTCTTCGAGATTGCGAACGAGTGCGCATTAAAAAGGAAAACTAAAAAGCAAATTTTACACTAATTTTTTTTTAACAATGATTTTAACGGTTACACGAAAGTGAACTTAAACGCAAATAATCAACTACTTCAACTGTAGCTCTTGAAAATTGCTTTCAAGGTGAGCCGTACTTCCTAGAGAAACAAATTGCAAGTGTTAAATCTTAGTTCATTTGGAACCAACACGTTACCGACGAAAATTGAAATGATAACACCTCCGTTGAGAATTGTTAAATTTTGGTAATTTTTAACCGGAACTGATGATTTTTTAGTTATCTTTATAAAAAGAAAGATTTTTTTATGTTTTTGATTTTTCTATTTTTTTTATCTTTTACTTATACTTAAAAAGAAAAGGAAAATATTTTTTACTTTTTATATTTTATGATTTTTTTTTGGATTTTTGAATTATAAAACAAGAATGAAACTTTCAAGGGTGAAAGGATCTTCAAACCAAATCAACAAACTCAAAACGTAGGAATCTTAAACACTAGTCCCCAGCAACGGCACCAAAAACTTGGTGTGTAAGTTTTATATACTATAAAATATACTATAAAAATATAACCTTAAGAGTAATTAAGAAAATTACCAAGTTACCCTTGATAAAATTCACTCTCAAAAATATATATAATATAATATATAATACGTATATTAAACCGGGCAAATATGATCACCCGGGTCGTTATCCCCAATGACTAGTAAAATTGAAACCTCGTTTAAGCTTGGATTATGATTTGAGTAAGCAAATGGATGATTTGTTAATCTAAAGCAACAATTAAAATTGACAATTAAAAACAATTTGAACAATTAAACAAATACGGAAATCAAGTAAAACGCGACTATTAAGCAAATAGACTAAAATTTAACCCTAAAAATGTAAACTAAAAATTCAGAAACCTAAGAAAGAGAAAGATAATATTTAGGTAAAAGAAAAACATTTTTTTGATTATTTTTGAATTTAATATGAATTAAAAACTATTTTAATCTAATTAAATCCTAGAAAATAGCAAATTAAGTACTAAAAATTTGAAAAAATGATTTTTAAGCTTAGAAAAGTCTAAAATAACATAAAAACTAAGAAAACTATTTTTAACTATTTTTAAAATTAAAATTCTATTTTTAAAATTAAAAATTAAAGCTCAAAAATGAAATTTAAAATCTAAAAGTGGTGAAAATGATTTTTCTGAATGTAAACCTTAAGCTATTTTTTATAAAACTAAAAACTATTTTTTTAGATTTTTCTGAAACTTTTTTCTATTTTTTATGTATTTTTTAAGATTTTTACTTTCGAAAAATGATTAAAAATAAAATAAAAAGTAGAAAAATCTGAAAAATTCAGGATAATACTTAAACACTAACAGGAATGCAAGAAAAATAAAAAAGACAAAAATACTTAACGAATAAGCTCTCAAATGAGCTTATTAAGCTACGGCTTATTTATAAAAAGGAGAACTAAAACGTGTACTAGTATTAAATGGTGTAAACTATGGATGGATGAGCTAATGTAGCAAACTGGTTAAGGTGTTGGTGTTATAAGTATGAGGTCGTGGGTTCGAGTGTGGTAGCAACCCCTTTTTGCACTTTTTATTTTTTTTTTGACTTTTAAGAAAAACTAAATACTAGGACTTATAGAAGACACAAAAATAAGCTACTTTAACAAAGGAAACATAAGCTAAAATTAACTAATAAGCCCTAAAACAGCTTATCAATAAGCTGTTAACAGAAAGTGGAGGTTTGGGCTATGATTTACTAAAACAGCTATAAAATGCTCAAATTAAGCTCAATTCTAAAAAGGATAAGTGATCTAGATAGCTTATGATTTGCTTACTCTAAAAATGCAAAGAAATCTAACCTAGAAATGCTTTTAAGCTACTGAAATTAAGCATGACTTAAGCAAACTCAGGAAATAAGCAAAGTAACTCAAAATCAAAATAAGCTACAAACCTTAAAAAGCTAAACTGGACTCTAAAACTTAAAGGACTATTTAGACTACTTATAATCTATCTATATAAGCTGAAAAATCTAGAAACATAAGCTAAATTAACAAAGTAAGATTCTAAAATTCCTAAGTACTGTTTTTTGGCTTTTATGAAAAAAATTTTGTGACTTTGACAGCTAAATTAAAATAGGAAAATAAGCTAGAAAATGCAATTTAAGAGTGATTCTATAATAAGCTATAGCTAAACTTAATCCTACTTGAATCTAAGCACTTAAATCCTACTTTTACTTAACTAAAAACTAGGCTAAAAGTGACAGTACTAACTTTAAGTTAGTACTGTTGCACTTTTGCACAAGTGCAAACTAAGAGTGCAAGCTACCTAAAGGATTCTATTGCACTAAAACTCACTCAAATAGAGTGTGTAAACTTAATTCAAGCTCAATCAAAAGCTTAAAGAGCTATGATCAAAATGAAGTAACTGAAAACTAAGCTAGAGCTCCCCTAGTGCAGGAACTATGAGAATAAGCTCTAATCTTTTCATTTTAAAACTCTAACTTATAAAAACTTCTTACCTAATGTTTTTAAGAGATACTAAAGCTGACTCAAATAATTTGCACAAGTCATTTTGACTTATTGAGGTCAAACTTTCTTGTGCCAAACACCCCTTATAGATTTTGACAGAAATGATTAAACTAAGATTGATGAATTCTAACTAATAAACTCTTAAAACCAGATAGTAACTAGCTTATATCAAGCCTATTAAACACAATTTAACAACTAATTAAGCTAGAATCTATGATCAAAGACTATTAACTAATATTTTTGGTTTTTTAAGCTTTTATGACAGTTTATAAAAATCTATGATCTAGGTAATTAAAAGTAAAGACAGATTAACTATTGTGACTATTAAGCTAAATAAAACCCAATTAAGCAAAAATTAGCAAACTAAATAAGCAAATAAGCAGATCTAAATATGCAAATATCAAATAACAAGCTATCTAACTACTTATTAAAACTAGAAATTAAATGCTAGAAAAGTAAAGGAGGACTTACAAGTAGCTTCAGCTTAGAACAGAAGCTTGTGTGCTCTTTAGAGCTTATCTCACAGCTCTAGCTTATCAAAATTGATAAGCTAGTATGGGTCCATGAGAGCCCTTCCATGTTTGGCTCTCCTTCCAAAATTTCAAAGCAAAGGTAATAAGGACTTAAGCTGATTTTAAGGGTTTAATATGATTAAGGTAAGATTTAGCTTAATAATAAGCTTAAAGACTTATTAGAGCTTATAAGGGCTTATTGAGCTTTAGCCTAAGACTAAATTAGAAAAATGAGAGATTATGAATTAAAGAGATTTAGAGAGATTAAAAACACTGCATTTCATTAATAAAAAGGTTGATTACAATATTTAAAAGGAAATTACAAGATTAAAGTTAATTAAGCTAAAAACTATCCTAAAAGCTACGTGTAAAACTAGATAGTGTGTGTGAGAGGAGAGGCTCTTTTTATAGCCAGCTAAGGAAGATTCTAGCCCTCTTGCCTTGCTCTCCAATCTTTCAATCTCAACCAATCATTTCTTCAATCATTTGAGCTTCTATTGTGGCCGTTTGATCAAATTCACACTCACACGGATTGCCAAGCTGTCATTCTTTGATGTGACAGCTTGTGCTAGTTGTGTGAGTGTGTTTAGTGCAAAAACCCACACCCCTTTGTGCTTCTTCCATTGCTGACGTGGCCTTCGAGAGAGTGAGCTAGTAAGGAGCTTTGATAAGACTGATTTGTCCTTGCCATTTTAGTGTAGACCTCTTGAATTGACTTAAGCACCCTCTAATTTTGATTTGCCCCTTGGTTTTAACTGCTTGGTGAAACGGGGGAGACGAATGAATATCTCAGAATGTTGTCTTTCATTGGCAAACACATTCTTTTTATCATTGTTTTGTACCTGTTCCAATGGCGTATCAGTAGAACTTAATTCTGCAGGTAAGACTTCCTAAATACCATAAAAACCTTTTTATGCTACATTGATGTCATTTGGTTCACTATTTTAATTACATTTTTCTCCCCTTATTTTAATAATATAAACACTTAGTTTTGGAAATACCTTGTTGATTTTAAAAATATGTCTTGAAAATTCTATGGGAAGAAACTATTATCAGCATGAAGGTTTGGCAAATTTTTTGTTAATGTTTTGAAATTACTTAAGAGATGTCGTTGATGATTGTTATCCAAGAACGAGTAAAACTGTGTTTTTCTGAAAAACTTCCCCCTGTCAAAATAGGGACATTGAAATAATTTGTTGTTCTTTTGAAACATTGTTGAGGGTTTGGAGTGTTGAACCAATAATTTGAAAGATTATGAATTGTCATCGAGAAATTCTTGAAAAATTATGTTCAACTTTTTGAAAAACCAGATGTTAGAGGACTTCTCTTCTAACGGTAAGGGTAAGCGCACTGAAATGTACACTATCCTTTTTCTTGAGCTAAAAACATTGAATGTCTTGTAAGAACAGCTCAAGACCGAGAAACGTTAATTTTCTCGTTGTGAGGATAAGTTATAAACCTTCCTTTATTTTGAAGTCCGGGTTATGTAATGATATTTGCACATAAGCCATCTAGAAAATTAGAAATGACATGTTTTGAAACTATTTGCAACTCTCGCTCGAACTTCATTTACACACCCGTGTCAATGTTAATCGACATTTCTAAGCACGTAAATGTTATCGATTCCAAGAGACATGTCGAGAAGAATATTTTTTTGGAAATTTTCTGATTTTCTAATTTTGTATTTTCTATATATATACCTGTTGTCCTCAGCATTGCTATGTGAAGGTGGAATAGTAATTCCAACTCTTGTCGTGATGTAGCTGTCTTGACTGCTTAAGGAAACAAACTTTTGGAACCAGTTCTTTGAACTTGACTGTTCATTGCTGTGGTCTTGAATGCCGAGTCTGACGGTTTATGATCAGAAGTCATTTGGTGAAGAACGAGGCCTGAACTGATGTGATCAGACGTTATTGCCATGAAGACCGAGGCTTGAACTGATGTGTTCAAACGTCATTTAAAAGATTTCATCTTTTGTGAAACCAATCTGGCACTGGTTTCTTAGATATCAGAAAATTTCTGCAACGTGCACACTCTGAGGATGTCCTGCTTTTCTTGTATAGTGCATCATGCAAGTTATGTCAATTCTTTGTTGCTTTTGACCATCTGAATGACGACCTGCATCTTAAACCCAGAGCTTGTTTGATGTATGAATTTATGAGGGATATATACTTATTGAACCATGCGCGGGTTCATTGATCAACACTTGCCGTGCAAGAGTTGAGTAGCTTTCCAAGTTTGAACCCTAAATATAGACAAACGTCTTGAGAATTCATACCCGTTGGTTGCCAACACCTAAGGTCAGTTCTAGGTGTCCTTGTTTCAGGGACTGTGGAGTCTTTTTGTGTGGAAACCTAGTCTGTTGGGATCTGTCTTTCTGGTTTCTTAGTTGACACTTGATCTTTTTCTACGGGCATTATCTCTTTGTTGTCTTATGGATTTTGCATCTTATTCTGTGCACAGTTGGCACGAGGATTTTGCAACCTTGAGTAGGTATCTCTAAGACGCATTCATCATGATTTGCACTGTAGAAAGCTACTTTTTGCATGTAGGACATTGCAAGTCATGGAACATTCTTGAAGGCTTTTGTTTCCTATGTTCTCCTAGTGAATCATCTTTGTTTGGAAACCCGACTAACGTCAGTTGTGTTTGCTTTTCGCCTAGTTTTGGTTTACATCCAATTGCAGTTTGTTGTTGTAATCTAGCAGGATTAATATACTAGGTTTTCTTTCACTTCTTTGTCTTCTGCAGTTGTCACTTTTCTTAGCTTCTCTAGGTTAGTAGTTTATGAACCATTGTCATTTGAGGCTACTTTTTCTTGGTGACTGATGTCGACACTATGCTTTGGGCAATTCCTAGATGGGGCCAGGTGCAATCACTTTGGTTGTTTCGAACTGTTTGTTTTTATATCTGATTGGCAAAGTCTGTTGAGTGGACTTGTTTTATAACAACCATCCGACACATTAGTTTGTTTTACCGATGTTTCGTTGAAAAAACTTCTTCCTTTCAGGAGAATTGAAAAGGAGTGTAAGGTCGGTTTTCCCTAAAAACTGATGGTTTTGAATTGGTGAGCATTTGGTTGTCGACAACCAGATGTTTATTAAACTGAGTTTCACAGACTTTACTTTTGCAGTTCTCGATGAGTTTCTTTAACTCATTTATGCTATGTTCTTGTCTTGCATGTTGAGCTTTCAAATCTTTCGTATTCATGATATTTGTTCACGTTTCTTTTCGGAAATACATTAGATCCGTTTTCTTTACAAACGGGTTGTTTTTCATTTTGTTCTTTACATTGTTGTAAAGCAAGTTCAAGTGAAATCGACGTGTTTTTCAATTGTTTAGAAAATTTTTAACAAATTGTTTGTGATGAACTTCTTTGTTAACAGATTTCAGTTTGATTTGCGAAATCTTTGTGAGTCATTAACATTCTTTGACTTTATGAAGATAAATGCACATTATTCAGTAGTTGATTTAAATGAGACATTGAATGCAATGATTGAACATTTATCATCTTTAGCATACAACTCTTTCTGAGATGTAGATCATATATGTTGGAAAAATCAGCCTTTTCTGATTCATGTTCGTCAAGCTTGCGTTTCATGGGGAATTAACGTACTTCCAAATACGTCATTCCAATTTCTCTTTTTTAGTTCATTGAATGAATAAACAATTTGACTGTCTAGTATTGTTTTGTCTGAAAGAGGATTAATTAAGATTTTGATCAAAACTCCATACTATGGCAGTTGGGTTAGGAAATGCACTATTGTATGATTAGACCATGTTTGTTTTTCTTGACAAATTGTTCTAAAAATGACTGAATGTTGTTTGTCTTTTCGTTATATAAAGTAGTGCATACTTTTACTATGGATTTAGACATGGGTCGAAAAGCCAGGTTTTAGGCCTTGTTGGCTTTGTCCTAACAAACGTTTTTCTCCACATTGTTCTTTCTAAACTTCCTTTAGCGCGTTTCAACTGATCAAGATGGCTTTGGATGGTGGTTGAATGTTTCTTAAAGACTGTTTTGATAGGTGTAATTTATATGGTTTTCTCTTATGTCTTTCCAAGTTTTGATCTACTCTCCTTTTCATGATGTCACTGGTTTACCCATCGGGGCTAAGGCTGTTTGCAGGTATCAGAAGTAATCATATGGGATCTATACAACAGGGTCTTATTAGATTGAGACTTTTTGCCAGTTCTTTGGGTTTAGCTAAAAGGTTGTGTTCTACATGTTACGTTGCGCATTGTGGTGCTAACATGGTGAATGGTTCTGAATTACTGATTAGCGTTTATAAAGAATTTCTTTAAAAACTTTAACTGTTTCTCCATCTCAATCATGTGTCAAGGGCATTTTCTTCCTTAACCTTTAAATCCGAACTAACCTTTGTTTTTTTTTTGAGTTGACCTTCAAAATTGTGACTCTATTTAACAGACCTCTTTTTGAACTTGCTTCATCGTGCCTTTCTGATTGACAACTGAAATTTCATAGATTTTAGTTTTCAAACCTCTTTTATGTCAATTGTTTTTAATAGCTAATAGTCTTGAGTGTCATTTAACTTTGTGTGATTATTTTTAATCTCTCCGGTTCTAGGTATTAAGGCCGGTGTACGCTTCTAAGCTCAGTTGTTTGGTCTGAAGTGCAATCAGAGTACTATCCCGACTGCTAGTAGCCGCCCCCAGAGCCCTACTAGTCTCATCAAGGTTAGTTTTGCACTCCTTCAGTTCTTGAGTTAATGATGCGTTTGCTTTCTTTAATTGCTTTAAAATCGTTTTGTTTTCCTCAGTATCAAGAGTTAAATTTGCAATTAAATTAGCAAGCGCAGCACGCTCATCAGCAGCACATTCTACAGCATTTTGGTCAACCTGATTATCATTATTACATATATTTGATGAATCAGGAGTGACATTGCTATCATCCTTCTCCAAAACATATGTGTCATTAATGGATTCAGGTTGCTCAGAATGTCGTCTTTCATTTGCAAACACATTACTTGCATCATGATTTTGGTACCTTGTTCCATTGCGTATCTTTGAACTTTTTCTGCAGTTAAGACTTCTGAATCTTTGCATGTAAACGTTAATGTGCTTCCAATTCCTCTCTTTTCAATCTCTTCATTCTGATACAATTCCCACTGCTTGTTTCATCTCACTGAACTTGTAACTATGATTGACTCTTGAACCTGCATGTTGAATCTGCAACTGTCTTACACTCAACTTTTTCAATGTCCTCTTAAGCTCTTGCTCATGACTTGTTCTTTCAATTTATACATTGCTCAATGGAGTTCATGTTCTGGATGATTGTTTCCTTGAATGTTTGAGCTGTCATTTTAGTGTAATCTCTAAAGTTTTCTATTACTTCTCGATCTGATGAAAAAGATCTTGAATAAATATCGAGAGGCTTTAACAAGTCAGAGTTAATGAACCTTTCAAACTGTACTTTGATCACACTTAGAGCGGATTTGGAATCCATCTCGTGAAGTGTTTCTGCATTGAGAAGTGTTTCTAAGTTATTCATGTGTTGAGATAACTGAAACTTGAAGGTTCTGAAACTATCACCAAAGAGTCGTGCAAAAGCTTGTTGATACCATATACTCTGTCTGTCGAGAAGTTGAGTGGTTGATTTAAGTGCATTTAATTTGTTCAAGGAGTTTTCTTTGAAAATCTTTGCTTGCATCTGCAGTTTCTGTATCTCTGGTTCCTCTAAAACTGAACCCGAAGATGAAGTAACCTTTGTTCCCATTTTATCGTGAATTATGAAGTGTAAAAGATTTGTTGGATCTTAAGTGGATATGATGTGATTGATATTGTGGTTGTATGCAATTCACGTTCACGGGATTTTACTCGTCTATGATCAAAACCGACAAATGATTAACGGGATTTTACAAGATCACTAGATAACCGTGAATGAATGATCGTTGGTAGTTAATGGTTTGTTTGTTGTGAATGATTTGTGCAGTTTAAGTCCTTCTCGATGGTTTTGGTTTTGGTTTGTTTGGAATTCGGCGCAGTTGGATTATGAAAAAAAATTATTTTTACCCTATTACCAAAATCTAAATTTGGTGTAAAAATAAGCTAAAAATGCTATAGAATTTTTTTTATTTTACTTAATTTTTCCCGAAAAAAGTGTCGCTAAAAGGGTGTCGACCGGAATTTTTTTTTACCCTATTACCAAAATTTGGATTTGACGTAAAAATAAGTTAAAAAAGCTATAGAAAAAATTTCATTTTACTTAAAAAAAATGTCGCTAAATTTAAGCAAAACGCAACGAAATTTAAGCAAAACGCAACGATCTTTAACAAAACGCAGTGACTTTTGAATCAAAACGCAATGACCATTTAATCAAAACGCAGTGACTTTTGAATCAAAACGCAATGACCATTTAATCAAAACGCAGCTTGAGATTTGGTCAAAACGCAGCTTGAGATTTGGTCAAAACGCAACAAAATAAAAAATTGGGCAGAGTATTCCTTAGTCAAAACGCAATACATGTCTTCAAAACGCAACCTGCAATCAAAACGCAATGAACCAAAACGCAATCAATGAGCAAAACGCAACCAATGTCAAAACGCAACCATTGATCAAAACGCAACCAATGATCAAAACGCAACCAATGATCAAAACGCAACCAAGAACTTTGCCAGAGAGTCAAAACGCAACGACGAAATATACGACTTTTTCCACCAAAAATCGCCTAAAAATCACCCTTTTTGACCTTTTAACTTGATTTCTCTTACACAATTAGTTACCTTATCCCTAGATCTTACTTAATAATATAAACATTCACACATCTAAGCACAAAAATCCAGGTTTGATTTTTAGCTTCAAATGACATACGAATTTGATCTTGTTGAACCACAAGAATCGACCACGAATCCACACGTAGCTCTGATACCAATTGTAGGATCCCGTTAACACTTCATATAACACATATGATGCATGAATTTGTAACAAGAAATTAGTAAGAAAGATGGTGGTGTAGAGAGAGAAAGAAGAGAGAGATGAGAGAATTGAGAGAAAAGATATTTTTCTAAAATGAGAAGAGATATTTTTCTAAGTGAAAAATATCTATATATACCCCTACACATTTAATGTGACGCGCGGGATATTTAACTAGGACTCGGACTCGGGCTCGGGTTTTGCTTGGGATTAAACCCGAAACATATACAATATTAGTTTAACTATCGAGCCCGATTCCCGATAATATTCTATTACAACATTAACTAATTAATTGACCGAGACTTAAATACATAATGAACAAACTTCATGTTCGACTCAATATATCGAGGCTAACACCTTCTATGACAGTTAAAGCATTCAACCTTAGTTTTATCAAAACCAACAGGTTCTTTACCATTGAAGATCAATTTCCTTCCAGTCTTCTTATAGAATCTCTTTACCCTCATAGAAAGCATGACCACCTTCCATTTAAGGTCCATTTCTTCCAAATCATCATGATCAATCTGCTTTAGGTCTTCATCATCCAGTTATGGACTTCTTGGCTGATTTGCAAAGAATGAGTACATTAGTTCATCAGTATATGATGATGAAAAGGCTTGTTCCTAAGAATTATGGTCTGCTACAG
>BQNB010018311.1:0-17050 GCA_026074375.1 Tanacetum coccineum
GAAAACTTGGCATACAACTTCTTTTTCTTGAGTAATTCTAGGATTATTCTCAAATGATTTACGTGCTCTTCTTTGTTACGAGAGTAGACGAGAATATCATCGATGAACATTATCACAAATTTATCCAAGTATGGTTTACACACCCGATTCATGAGATCCATGAATACAGTAGGCGCGTTAGTTAAACCAAATGGCATCACTTGAAATTCATAGTGTCCGTATTTTGTTCTGAAAGCAGTTTTGGGAATATCTTCATTCCTTACTCTTAGTTCATGATAACCAGATCTTAAGTCGATTTTTGAGTAAACACTCGAACCTTGAAGTTGGTCAAATAAGTCATCGATCCTGGGTAATAGGTAACGATTCTTTACAGTAAGTTTATTTAACTCCTGGTAATCGATACATATTCTAAAAGATCCATCTTTCTTTTTAACAAATAAGACAGGAGCTCCCCAAGGTGAAGTACATGGTTGGATAAAACCTCGGTCTGCTAACTCTTGAAGTTGGTTTGACAGTTCCTGCATTTCTGAAGGAGGTAATCTGTAAGGTGCTCGGGCTATAGGTGTCGCTCCTGGAATTAAATTGATTTGAAATTCTACTTGGTGAACTGGGGGAAGGCCAGGTAGATTTTCAGGAAAAATTTCTAGAAATTTTTTGACTACTGGTATGTATTTTAGTCATTTTTTGTATTACTTGGGCTATGAAAACTTGACATCCCTTGGAAATATCCTTTTGGTTTTTATACAGGATATGAGGTTTAGTCGAGTTTTACTTCGATCGCCTTGGATAATCAAAGTTTTCATCGTTGATTGGGATGTGGATGACTTTCTTTAGCATGATACTTGGATAACCAATTCATACTAATGATGACGTCGAAACTACCGAGTTTAATTGGCATAAGATCAATTTCTAAAGGTTGGTTTAACAAGGTCAGAGTTGCACCATGAATAACGGTATTATGAAATAGCGAGGTATAACGGGATTATAATTGTATTATATCATGAACAACTTGCCTTCATACTTTACATAGTTAAAATTTGACAAGTGTTGTTATTTATACCACACATCCCGTGGTTAGGTTCTAACAAAAACTATAACTAGAATCTAATCTAGTAGTCTGAGGGTCCTTTGTTTCTGCAGTTCCTAGTCTGATGGCCCACTTTGTTACAAGTCTGACATCTGACTGTACAAGGTCCTGTGTGATGTAGAGTGCATCTCTTACACAAAGGATGGGGTCTAACATACCTACGATTTTCAGTTGGGGTAGCAGCATAGGCCCTGAAGGTTTCTTGCCTTCTATTCTGTTGGTGGTGGTGATCATTGTTGTGGTTGTCATTGTTGTTGTTACAGTTATTTTAGTAGTTGTTGTTGTTGAAGGTTCTTCTATCATCAAACTTTCGTTTGTGAACATTGGTTCCCTACATAGAATTGTGCCTTGTTACTTTGATCCATTAACCTTTGGGTTATGTTAATGGCTTCCTCTAAAGTTTGCGGCTTTGAAGCGGTAACATTTCCTTCAATACTTCTGGATAATACTCTGATGAAAGCTTCTATGAGTTTCTCGGTGTTTGGCACCATGTTTGGGCATAAGACTGCTAATTCCTGGAATCTTCTAATGTAAGTTTTAAGATCATCTCCTTTTACAGTCAAATTGTAAAATTCATCTTCCATTTTCCTGACTTCAGTTCGAGAACAATACTTATTTGTTAAGAGCCTTTTCAATTCAGTCCAAGTTCTTTCTACTCTCTCTCACTAAAATGGCTATCATGTGGTTTGACTCACCAAGACCACCGGATCATAGTTTACGTGTTTTTTTTTCAATTGGTATCAAGAGCCATGGAGTTGTGTGCTTAGTTTTTTGTGTTTAAGTGTTTCTTTTGGTTCGTTGGTTTTTGCAAAAATCGTCCTTTATTTTTCTTTTTGATTCCAAAGCTATTGTGTACACTAATGGATTATTTACCTTGGTAAATCTAATCTAGTATCTTTAAGATATAGGTGTACAAGATTAGAATCAAAGAAAACTATTCATTTTTGTTTACATTTTTGTGTGTCGACAAATCTTACAAAGAGCAAATCTTGATTTTAATTTTTTGACTTTGAAAACCTTAAAGTTTTTTCATTTTTCTTGTTCCCTATATGGTTTAGTAACACAAGTTTTTATACAAGTATTTTTCGCAAAACAATCAACAAAAAGGGTTGTGTTTAGGTTTTTAAGTTTTTTGTGTTACGTAGTATGGAAAGTCAACAACATAAGTCGAACAACTGAGTCGAACACGTCTAGTCGTATAACTGAGTCGAACAACTCAAGTAAACAACTGAGTCGAACACTCAAGTCAAAAACAATCTGACCCGAACAACTACTTCAGAGAAACTGAACAAATCCACTTTAGCTAAACCAAACAACTCCAATTTAGTTAAATCGAACAACCCCCACCCTAGTTAAAATCGAAACAACTCAACTTTGTGGAAACCGTGAACAACCAACTAAGTGAAAAACCGAACAAATTGACTTGTGTGGAAACTGAACAACTTGACTTGTGTGGATACCGAACAACTCGACTAAGTTGGAAACCGAACAACTCGGCTTTTGTGGAAACTGAACAACTCAAGTTTTCAAAATTATACGGTTTATTTCGTTGACTTGTAAAATCCCGTAAAACATTTATTTGTTTTTCCCGATTTTGTCAAGAATTGTAAAATCCCGTGTAGTTTCATAAATTAAAACACTTAAAAGACAACTTAATTAAACACAATTACTTTCTACCATCGTCCGATCAACCAAGTAATCTTTTAACATACACATTTCTCAATGATGACTCTTGCTGACAAAGCGATTCGGGTGCCGACAATCATCCACCTATGTTGGAAAAGGATATGTATGACTCTTGGAAAAGCAAAATGGAGTTATACATGATGAATAGACAACATAGACGAATGATCCTTGAATCCGTTGAAAATGGTCCACTCATTTGGCCTTCAATTGATGAAAATAGAGTGACAAGGCCAAAGAAATATTCTGAGTTATCTCCAACGGAAGCAATTCAAGCCGATTGTGATGTCAAAGCAACAAATATCATTCTCCAAGGATTACCACCAGAAGTCTATGCATTGGTTAGAAATCATAAAGTCGCCAAGGAACTTTGGGAAATAATTTAACTTCTAATGCAAGGAACTTCAATGACTGAACAGAAAAGGTGAGTGAAAGCCTTTATGATGAATTCGGATAAGTTTGCTTATAAGAAGTGAATTCTTCATGACTTCTACCTGAGATTTTTCACTGCTACTCAATGACATGAACATCTACAACATGAAAGCTTACCCTTGGAACAATTTCAAGTGAACACAAAGTTTTTGATACCCTTCCTCCTGAATGGTGCAAATTTATGTGACAGATGACAACTGGTTTCGAGACTTGCACACAACCAACATCGATCAGCCTTCATCCTTATTGGGACAACATGAATTTTCAATGAAATGAGTTTCGTAAATGCATGAACGCAATATAGAACCCCTTGCTTTGGTTGAAACTCATGAATACCAGTTCCTTATCAAACTCCTCAAAATTCACACCAAAACACTCAATTATCCTACCATAAGTTTCATTATATCAGTCTCCACAGTATGGTTCACCATATCAGTCTTAACAATACTCAACTCATCAATCATCAACACCTCTTTCATTCACTTATCCATCCAATGATTATCAGCCATCAATTCACCACAACATCTATTCTCCATCATCATCTATACCTCAATCGGAATCCACCATCCTCAGTTGATCTAACAATCTGAATTTTTTTTTATTAATAATTCCCTTCCTAGCATGAATCTAGGTTTTAATGTTCCAGTGTTCCAGAACAGGTGATGATCCTATTGATGCATCAACACATGGTGTCTTTTTGTACTGCTGTCATCACTTCCTGATATCCCCTACCAATAACTAGTTGAGAACTCGTCAAACCCTAGCAACAAGCAAAAAAAAAAAAAAAAAAAAATATCCATTAACAATGGAAGAGTAACATACATACTCATTCAGGTAGACAAACATCCTGTAGCTGCGGGTACTTCAAGGACTTATACTCCAGGAGCAAGTGGAAACAATTCTGGAAAACAAAGAACAGTTATCTGCTACAACTACAAATAGGAAGGCCACATGTCCAAACAGTGCACCAAACCAAAGAGGAAAAGGGAAGATTCGTGGTTTAAGGATAAAGTGTTGTTGGTTCAAGCTCAAGCAAGTGGTCAAATTTTACATGAGGAAGAACTCGCATTTTTGGCAGATCCATGAATTCTAGAAGGTCAAGCCACATAAACTGTCATAACTCACAATGTTGCTTATCAAGCTGATGATTTGGATGCATATGACTCTAATTGTGATGAACTTAACACTGCCAAAGTTACTCTCATGGCGAATTTATCTCACTATGGTTCAGATGCTCTTTCTAAGATACACAATCATGATAATGTGAATAATGATATGACTAATCGAGTTGTGTAGGCTATACCATCTTCTGAACAGTCAAATGTTGTGAACCATTCAAAGACTGAAATAACCAGTGATAGCAATATCATTCCTTATTCTCAGTATCTGATTGAATCATAACAGGTAGCTATTCAAAATTCTAACCCTTTTGCACAACAAGATGATTTGATATTATCTGTGATTGAATAACTAAAAACCCAAGTAGTTCATTATACCAAGACGAATCTAGAAAATAAAAGTGTCAATGATACTTTAACTGCTGAGCTTGAAAGATATAAGGAACAAGTCAAAGTGTTGAAAGAAGGACAAAATGTTGATTTAAAGAGTCAAGATAACGTTTCAGATTCATGTGCACAGTATGTAGAGATTTATTATCTTAAACGAACTCTTTCAGAACATTTAAAAGAAAAGGAATTTTTATTGCAAACGGTTACACTTCTCAAAAATGATTTTAAGAAAGAATAATCTAGAAATCTTGATAGGGAAATAGCCTTTGAAAAGCAGATGAAACACCTAGATAATATCATTTTTAAAAGAGATCAATCTGCATAAACTATTCACATGTTGACGAAACCTTAGTTTTTTTGTTCTATGAAAGTACCACTAAACATTCTTTTAGGTTTTCAAAATTCCTTTCTACTGAAGAAACTCAGCATTGGAACCTATGCTATATGTTGGTGATATAATTCAGAAAACCAATCCTATTGTGATCCCTGACTCAGAAGAGGCCTTAACACTTGCTGAAGAGAGTCGTTCAAAAATGCTTTTAAAACATAAGGATAATATGATGCAAGAAAAGATAAAACAAATTGATACTACACCAATCGATTATGCTGCTCTTAATAAACTTTATAAAGATTTTGAAACACGGTTTGTTCCACAAACTGAATTATCTGCTGAACAAGCCTTTTGGTCGCATAACTTTGTGATTCCTCGAACCCGATCTTCTGATAGACCACCATGTTGAGGCTCTAAAGAACTTCCAAAAGTCAGCATGGTTAATACAAGTTTGAAGAAACTTAAATACTATCTTGCTAACTTTGATGTAGTAGTCAAAGAAAGAACCATGCCCATAGCTATCACTGAGGGTTCGTAGGGTTTCAAACATACAAAAGCTTGTTTTAGGGATGAAATAATTCCATTTGTAAAAGCTCTGAATGAAATATTTAGTACATTCAACCAACAATTGGTTGATGAACTTGCTGAAGTCCAAAATGTCTTCTATCAAATGGAACAGGCTGTGGAACAACATCGTGTAGAGTCAAAAACATTAGAAGTTAAAATGAATCAATCTTTGAACGAAAACGAATGACTCTTGTACCAAGTGATGAGTAAAGATATTGTGAACTTGATTGTCAATTCCTTTATGGATTTTTGCCTCTATGAATATGCATGAATGTGAAAAGTGTCTCAAACTTGAGACTGAGCTTCAAAAGGATTTTGATGAAAAAGAGATTTACGATAAACTGTTCAAAAGGTTTACCACTCTTGAAAACCATTTACCTTCGTAGTAGAATTTTGATAACTTAACTTAATCAGGAAATTTTTCAAAGGGACAATTCTATTCAAATCAAAGTGCTCCAAATTTTTGATCAATTGTTTTGAAATAAAAGAAGTGAAAGCTCAGTCCCTAAGAAAGATATGGTAATAATGAAGTTGAAAGAGAGAATTAAATCTCTCAGTGGAAATATGGATAAAGATAAGATCAAACAGGACTTAGAAGAGATTAAACCCATAAATATTAAATTGGATCATAAGGTGACAAAGCTTACTGCTAAGAATGAGCATTTGAAACAGACTTATAAGCAACTTTATGACTCGATTAAACCAACACGTGTTCGATCAAAAGAACAATGTGCTGACTTAACTAATCAAGTCAATCTAAAGTCTGGAAATTTCTGATTTAAAATGCGTGTCTTCAGAAAAAGTTTGGTTAATTACAGACTCTCAAGGATTAAATTGCGAAACTCAAAGGAAAAGAATATAGCTAATAATGAAGATACACATCATCCTATAGCCAGAGAATAATACGGAACAATAACCCCTAAAATGTTGAACAAAAGGTCAGCCACAACTGCCTAAATTAACCACCCCACACGCAGAACAGCAGTTCTAGGTATCTAATCGATCATATTCCCAAGCAAATTATCCCCTAGACCCAACCCTAGAATCTGCCTGTAAGTATACTAAACTAATTCAGGAGTTTCTTACAAAAATCAGTAAAACCTGCCCTAGTCTCAACTATTCTGGAGAACAATTAGTGGCTGTGACCCCAATGAACAAAAACAAAAAGGTTAGATTCACTGAGCCCGTCACATCATCAAGAAACACAATCCCAAAAAGGACCTCTACATCAAACCCAGCTTCTAACAAACCTATGTTGTCTTCTACAGGAGTAAAACCATCTACTAGTGCTAGCGGATCACAGCCTACATGCAATACAAAGAAAGATAAGATTCTCCAAACATAAAGTAGTACTCAGAAGAATAAAGTAGAAGCCCACCCTAGGAAAGTTAAATCTTTTTTGAAAAATAAAGATCATGTTTGTTGCAACCTAAGGAACTGCCTCATGGCAACATCAAGATTAATGCTTAATTTCCTGAACCTTAAATTTGGTAAGTGTAATGTTGATGCTTTCTGATAATCATGATTTGTGTGTTCTTGATTATATCAATAATGTGAATGCTCGTGCAAAATCTAAATCTGCTAAGAAACAAACAAAGAGAAAAGTTTGGAAACCAACAGGAAAGATGTTTACAACTATTGGATATATTTGGAGACCTACTGGTCGGACCTTCACTATATTAGAAATGCGTAGCCCTTTTAACTAGATTACCACTACTACTGAAGCACCCCTTAGGAAACCAGTTGTTCTAGATAATGAAACATCTAAACTTGCTGTAACATTGGTCTATTCACGGAAACCTAGGAACTCTAAAACTAATATTCCTGTTAGCAAATCTAAGGTTCTTCAATCTGTATCTGCTAACAAAAAGGAACCCAGTAAATCTTGGGGATCCATAATTTCTGATGTTTCCATAGTCCTCACTAAATGATACAGGTCATTGCAAATGATCAAAGCTTCTACACACATAACAGGCCTTATTAAACATCTCAAAATTGCTTCCTAGTTTTTGAGACATCATATTGTTCTAATTTCTTTGATTTCATCTTGGACTGTGAGTGTTTTGCCTATGTTGCTCTACTTGTTTAACAGTTTTCCTAGTAGATTTTTCTTGTTGTTTAGATTCTTTCTTAACAATACTAGGCCGAACTGTTTTCTTTTCAGTTTTAGGCTAAGACACCTCCTTTTCCTCATCATCTGACACCCATTCTTCAATAATTAGGGCATCATCATTCTTCCTAACTACCTTAGGCTCTTCTTCACTAGACATAGCTTTACAGTTCTCAACTACAGGCTCATTAACAAACTTATCTAAACCAGTAAAAGACAAGTCAATTGTTGGAGGCATGAAATTTCCTGTGTAGGGAGGTGGAACTGCATTATAATTTTCATAGCCAAAACCTTTCTTGTAATTGTCAACTATCTGACACTCTATGAGCCTGTTTAAACTTTTAGATGCATGTTCAAATTTATCCACATTAAGTTGAATGCCATCCTTTTCTTTTTGAACTATTTCAAGCTTCTTCTTAATCTCTCTAATAGTTATTTCTCCTAAATGAATTTCAAATTTTAATCCCTTAATATCTTGTAAATAAATAGGCTCTTTTGCTTTATAAACTTTAAGTTTTTCTTCCACTGACTTTAAGCTTGTCTTATAACCTAGAACCATTAACTCAGATTTCTTTAAATCTTTTAGTAGTTGATCATTTTGAGATTTAAGAGATTCAATAGTTTTCAAACAAGATTTTGAACAAATAGAATCATTGGATACCTCTGAGTCAGGACTTAAAGATGAGAAAGCCATGAGTGCATAATTAGGTCCTTCCTCTGCCTGATCACTCTAGTCATATCCACCAAGACCATCACATGACACCAAAGATTTAGAAGTAGATATTTCCACATGCACACTCCTTCTTGAGCTTTCCTTGTTCTTGTTGTCTTGATTTCTTGGAGCTCTGCACTTCGTAGCAAAGTGTCCCCTTTTTTGGCAGTTGTAGCACTCCACTTTGGACTTATCAAAACCAATAGTCTCATTACCAATAATAGTAAGCTTCCTTCCTATATTCTTCAAAAACCTTCTAGCCCTCATAGTCAACATGGCCATTTGCCATCTCAAATCCATCTCTTCTATGTCATCCGGATGGATTTGTTGCAAGTCTTCATGTACAAGTTGAGGACAATTTGGTTAACTAGTAAAGAATGCACAAATAACAGCATCACGCAAGTTATCAATATTTGTAGAGTTAGCAGCATTAAATTGAGTGCTAGCAGTAGAAACTCCATGAGCAGTATTAACCGCTTCATTAGTGCTGCTAGTGTTGTTATTTGAAGAGGACATAAAAGCCATGTTCTGTGTGCTTGAACTTGAGCTAGACATCCTTTTAACTTCTGGTTCATAAACCTTGAGGTTGTTGTAGAGATCATCCATGCTCATTGTATCCAAATCAGCTTTATTCCTCCACACAACAACATGTGTGTTCCACTCAGGTGACAAACTTCTTAATAACTTTTGATTAACATCTTCTTGTGAAATCTTTTCACCCAAAAGCTCCAACTGACTCACAAGCTTTTGAAGGCTATCAAAAGTTTGATCAAGCATCTCTGAGCTTAGAGCATTGTAGTTTTCATATTGCTGCTTTAAGAGATTCCTTTGAGTCTTTTTAGTAGCTTCATTCCCACCAAATCTCTTTTCTACCGCTTCGAGTAACTTCTTAGCATCCTTTATAGAGTTAAACTTGATTTTCATTGGGAATGCCCATCATTAAAGTACTTTTAGCTTTCACCTCTAATCTTCTTTGAGCCTTTTCTTCAGCGGTAGTAATAGGCATCTCTGTCATAACTCCTTCCACAATTGTTGTTTTTGGCAAGGTTGCACCATTCTCTATGACTTCCCACAGTGCATAGTCTATCATCTGGATATTGTTCAATCCTCATCCTCCAGATCTCATACTCACCAGGTTTGAGCATGGGAACTTTGGATGCAGCCACCATGTGTGCAGAATCTTGATCCATATCTTTTAGCAAAAGATCTTGTGTATAAAAATAGGTTCTTCTTATTCAAAGCTTTTTAACAAGCTCTGATACCACTTGTGGATCCCACTTTAATAAATCGAATTCCTTATGCTTGTTTAAGGTTTAGTTATATTAGATAAATCCAACACAACTATAGTAAAAGCTTTGTTTTAATGTATTAAAGATTATGCGGAATCTAATCTTTAATATTAAGAAGAATTATCAATGAAACAGTAATTCAATGAACATATAATTTAACAAACAAGCTCTAATATTATTAATGATAACAATACGAATACTCTTAAAGTATTAGGGTTACAAAGACCTTGAAGCTATAAAAGATACGACTAAGATTGATTTGGTTTTGGTTTTGGTACATCAATCTCTATGCCCTAGGACCTCCTTTTATACACCAAGGAGTCCTACTCAGCTTACAATACTTTCCTAAGTATATAAAATCTTTTCTATAAATAACTAATACATATCAAGTAAGTAGTACTAACAAACAGTACCAACTTACACTAGCAGTACTAACTTAACACTAGCAGTACTAACTTAGATTATTTTCTGAGCAGTCTAATTTCTTCAGCAACATAACGTTCAAGCAGTCTTTGACTAGCAGTAAGTAACTTTCACTACAACGAATAACTTTTGTACCAGCAGTAGTAACTACTTAGTATATTTTCTTTGACGTTCATGAGCAGTACTAACTCCAGCTGAGCAGCATTAACACAAACATGAGCAGCAGTAATTCTAACAACATCAAGAAGACTTTTAATCCCAACATACTTTGCTTGGTAAGTATTGAGTTTCTCTACACTACTCTTCCAACATTAGTGCAAGCTTAAGTCACAAGAACAGGGAATTCGACTTTAGTTTCAAGTTTGGTATATCGGGTTTACTCCATCCGTAGTAAACATACGATGGGGTGTTGATCTTGTTTAATGTAGTTCTAGTCTTAACCAAAGGTTTATACAAATTGGTGTATAAATTGGTTAACTTGAACTAAATTTTCAAGTTTGGTATATCGGGTTTACTCCATCAGTGGTCACTTCAAATAGCCTACAAAACAGTTGGTAAAAAAGATAGTCAGAGAGAGTTTATGAGTAGAGACTTGATCAGATGTTGATTCTCATAGGATAGATTTGAGCTAATTTATTCTTCACACAAGTATTCAAGTATATGTGCGTACAAGTTTTTGCTAATTCCGAGGTATCAAAACCAGCAAGGGGGAAGGAGGATATACACTTGAGAGTCTTTGCCTTTCCTTTCTTGAAAGCTTAAATAAGTCATCTTTCTTGAAAATCTTTTGGTTAGGCAATGCCAGGAAGACTAATGTCATAACCGCAGAGAAAATTAGAGCTTTAACTTGTGGCTTTTAGGAGCATTTCTTCAACCACATAGGGGAAGTGATATCTTGTGAAAGGTAGTATGCATTATTTAAATTTCTAGGGGGAGGAGTTGTGAGAAGAATTATTCAAGCGTGAGAAGATACGTTGCTGATCCAGATAATGTTTTTCCTGAACGATCAATCACTAAGCTTATTCATAAATAAGCAGTAATATTTGATGGGGTATCCTACTAATTCGGCTGTGCACTTAATTATTCTAAGCTTGTAAGAAAGCTTTTAAACTGCTCAAGAGAGAATTGCTAGTTTGGAGGGAAGCTTTAAAAGCTTCTAAATGAAGAATATGTGGCATAAATTAAGGGGAAGCTGATTCAAAAGCTTCTCCTTAACCAAGAAGTATATGGGTTACCTAGTTTATGCCTATTATAATATTTCTCCTACAAGGTACTACAAAGATGATTCATGTTGGAGTGCAGACTTGAAGTCAAAGACCACAGAAGACATCATCAGCATTGGAAGCTTTGTGGAAGTTCTTGTTCTTAATCAATATGTACTTGTTAGGAAAATATTGTAAGTAATTCCGTATATCGTCCCGTGAGGGAAGATTGTTAGGAATCCATTTTAAGTGACGACATTACGGAATTACCATAGTTTACCATACCACCATACACATGGACTAGAATAGCCAATATAGCATACTCGAGTAATGTATGGTGGTATAAATACCCCTCTATGGCTTCTATAGAGGGGTTGACGCTTTTGTATCATTTTACTTTCCATTCTACTCTCTCTCTCTCTCTAAACATGACTATCATGTGGTTTGAGTTTCCAAGACCACCGGATCATAGATTCTTTGTTTCTTTCAGTTGCAAAACCAAGTTAGAAACATACAAACCAACTAATATGCCAAATTTGAAGTGAAATAAGACAAAACATAAATTAAAAGATAAGCATGGGGTGCCTCCCACGAAGCGCTTGTTTTTGTTTGAGTCTCTAGCTTAACTCTACCCTTCTTTACTAGGTAATCGGGTATCCATCCCCTCACTTGGGATCAAGTGTGGGTGGAAGTAGCAATAGCCACCATTAGGGTGTAAATTTACTACGGGGTAGGGAAATGTTGATTTAAGACCAAAACTGGAAGGAGATTTCTGATGTGTCATTGTGTGGTTGTAAATTATGATTCCAGTTTTAAATTTATATTTTTCCGACTTAACTAAAAACAACACTTAAACGGGTAGTGTACCCGATCGGTGGTAGTTTCGTGGTAAGTAGGGTGTCGATCACCAAGAGCGAGAAACACTTTCAATTTTTTAATACTTTGGTTTTTCTAATCTAAGTTAGTCTAATCTATGCTAAACCTATGCTAAACCTATGTTAATCCTAAATCTAAGGGATAAGGGGGTTTTTAGTATGAGAGACGGGCATAGGTTTTGTGGTGACTAAAACCAATTCAAGACACTAAAACACACGCAAGCAAATTAACAAACGATAAAAAAGCGCTCTAGCCAAATATAAGAAAACTGTATTAACCATTATTAATCCAATCAGAACGTTGGTTTGTTTATTTAGTGTAATGATTACTTATCTCAAGGCGGTATATCATTCTTAAGCCTTAGGCGTTACTTCTTCCTAAGACCTAGACACATAGAATTCTGTCATAATTAAACGCATCCGCATAAAGCATCCAGATTTGATGATTATAATCTATCTTAGGGATTAAAGCAATGGTGATCTTGTTAAACCCTAGCTCATGGAGACTTTACCTACTTACTGCTTAACGGCTCTTTATATACTAGTAGTCCACTGTCTGAGTCCTTACCAATGGAATACGAACGTACTTGTTGATACCAAGGTCACCTTATGGCTCAACTAAGCTCACTAAACTAAAGGCAAGGATAGGTCAATATTTATGATCCTATGATTATAGATATATAAATTGCAATATAGAGAGCTATCCCAAACTCTTAGCCTATGCCCAAACAACACTGAAGTTACAGCGCATTAAATATGCAGGACTAGACCCAGTTGAATGATAGGTCGCATACTTAAGCACGTAAACAAGTATAAATTGATAAACATAAACAAGCAATCAATGATAAATTAAGAAATCGAGATAAACAAACCAAACATTCAGATCTTCATAATAATGGCTAATACCCGAAGGTATTAGCCTTTAAACGTCATAATTAATACAAAAGTAATGATTTAGCCAAGGTAAACTAACCGAGTTAAAGAATGATACCAAAAACTGAACGATTACAAGAGTATAAGAAATTACACGTTGTCTCCTATGGAATTAATCGCGTTGCTCGACCTCTTCTGCTCTTTTTCTCCTCTGAAAATCAACTTTTATGGTTTAGGTATCGAGAATATGATTAGAACACTTAAAACTCGTTTTTGAGTTTTCTATTTACAGCATCTGGAATATGGTCAATACGGCGTATCCAAAGTCTTGGATACGGCGTATTGAGGATTTCTTGGAGTAGGGACCACGTTTGATATCTTCTAAAATATTTTATTTCTATATAACTTGAATACGGCGTATTGCTTTTCTTGGATACGGCATATTGGATCTTGTTTCCTTCGTGGTCTTTGGTGAATGCAGGCACATATACACCGTATCTTTCTTGATGGATACGACGTATTGGTTGTCAGAACAGTAATTTTGAAATATCTTTGTTTAAGCTCTAGAATGCGTGCCTTTTAGTTAATCTTCACCAAGTACTCTGGTATGTGCCTAATTACACATACCATTTTCTATTAAAAATGGACTTAAATGACCAAAAACGTACCAAAAATACCTTGTATTTGTATCTTTTGCTTTTGTATTGTGCAGGTAGCAGATATCTAAAAAAGGACAAAAACAAAGCCAAAACAACAAAGCCGAGCACGAGAACGGAAAGAGCGTGAAGAGAAGTCAAAATCAGAGCCAAAAGTCAAAAAGCCAAAACGACAAACCCATTAACCCCTAATAACCTTTACTTCGTTAGTCCCAAAAGGACTAACGGTGCACTACAAACCCAACCTCAAGGACCGACTATAAAGGATACAAGGACGATGCTTGCAATAGCACTACACACATTGAAGGGCTATTATTGCCATCCCCACAAACCCTTTAACCATGTTATACCCTGCACCCTTAAATCCTATTTACCCACCAAAACCTACCCTAGTACTATTCATCATCCCTCTCCTTCACGTGCCCTGCAACATGAGACAAAACATCACCCCACTACTTACCCCACACCACATACAACCAAACTTCACCTTGGCAATCCCTAACCCTCCCATTCGTCAAGACAAAAGAAAAAAAATTAAAGGGCTTGGATTCAGTGGATTAGGGACCAAGGCTAATAAAGGGCCAAGATGTGTTTTGGTTTCCTCTCACAAAAAAGCACAACAAGCACACATCAAAGACATGGACTGCTTATAAAAAGAAAGAAAAAGACAGAGATAGAAGTTAACTAGGAGTAGAATAACTTAGGATTAGTTAGTTAATATTTTCAATGTTTTAATTTATGTCATTTAAAATTCTGTCATTTATTTTTAATCATGTAAAACTTTCAAGTTAATGAAATTCAGTTTTTATGTTTATGCAAAATCTTTTTTTATGCTTTGAGAATGCTCTTTGAGTTCTGCTTATAAGTACTTGTTATCTGCTTATTTCTGTGTACTGAGTCTTGTTGTGGCCTAATTAGTCTAGCTTATGGCTCAGTTTAGTTTGATTTGAGTTTTCTTTAAGTCTGTCCTAAAATCAGTTTAATAGCTTTTTGAGTAGCTTAATGGTTAATGCTTATCTGTCCAAGTTTTTTGTTTATATGACTTCAATTGAACTTAAACACTCCATGTGTTTTCATAAAAATTTTAGGTTCCTAGGCTTCATTTTTGTTTTTAATTTTTGAACTCTAAAATTTTAAAGGGTGTTTAGTTTAAGGCCGGACAAGCTCAAAAGTGGGTCAAAATTCAGCATAAAATGTTTTTTGGATCACTTAGTCACTTTTTATATACAGAATCTTATTTTAGCTGTGTTAACCAGTTTAAAAGAGTTTAAAATGATTAAAGAACCTAAGTTTATGTGGGTGTTATTCTAAAAATCCCTCCAAAACTGTTTTTTAATAAAATCACCTTCAAAACTGCTTTTAAGTAATCTTTGCCTAAAAAGGTTTAAAGAAAGCCTTTTCACATGTTTTTCAGATCATATATGCAGTAGTAATGTGTTTTGAAATGTATGCTCTATTTTATGGTTTTTTTGGCTCTCAAAGCACAACGCATTCCAAACCTTTAATGCTCTTATCAAGTTCCTATTTGCATATCCTTTTTTCTTAGCATATTTTTAGTTTCATTTTTCTTAAAACCTTGTTCTCTTCACTATGTCTATATCGTTTATTTGAAAGTTAAAATTTTACGCTGTTTTGAGTGTTTTCAAAGTTTATGCTTCAAAACTTTTTTTGAGGCGTTAGTTTCAATAGCAAAAAGAAATTAAAAAAAATATGCCTTAAAAACCCCATGTCATGAGCCAAACTGCCCAGTAAAAAAATTTGCCTTAAAACCCTTGTCCTGAGCCAAACTGGCCCTTTTCCATAGTCTTTTTCCTTGCTTATTCATTTTTCAAATTGTTTAATTGTTGCCTTTTCTTATAGCTAGAAGTGCTAGCTTTGTCTGTTTTCAAGTTTTGATCATTAAATTTTTGGTTTGATAGCTTATTTATAAGCTCAAATAGCGTCCCTAGGCTGTTGGTTTAGTAGGTTAGACCATTAGCTTATCTGCCTTTTATTGCTTATCTGTCTATCTTCCCTAGCTTATTTTTGTTTGAGTTTGCTTATTAGATGTTAGTGCTTATCTGTTTCTGCTTATTTTGCCTTTCCCTTTGCTTATTTTGCCTTAAGTAGCATAACAGTTAGCTTTTTTAGGACTTAGTATAAAAAGGTCATTTCTGTCATTTTTTCTTTTAGCTTTTTTAGCTTATTTTTGAATTATAAAAAAGTTTTTTTTAAAGTTGCTTATTTTTGCATGTTTTATAAGTTTTTTTTTAAAAAGAAAAAAATCTATTTTCAAAAAGGGAGGCTAAGAATTCGAACCCTGGACCTCCCCCTTTGCACCTAGTCGTTCCAATAACACACACACTAACCAGCGGCACCAGTAGGGCCATCTGGTTAGTGTTTTCCAAATTTAATATTTGAATACATTTGGCCCTTTTAAGCCACCAGCCATATTAAGCTTATTTACAGCTTATTTATAAGCTATTTTTCAAAAATAATATTTTTCTTGCATTCTACATACATTAAAGTATTTTCTTGCATTTTTTCATATTTTTCCCATTTCATTTACTATTTTTAATGAATTTTTCTTATTAAAACTATTTTTAAATCATAAAAAGTTAAAAAAATATATAATTCTTTTTTTTTAATTTTCTTTTATCGTTTAGGACCTAGGAAAAATAAATTTGCATCCGTAGGGTTAAAATTGTAAAATTTGGTTATTTAAAGAACGGGATTTAAATCCCGTTCTCGTTTTCGCGTTTTTACTTTAATTGCCTTTATTTTCTGTTCCCGTAGACTTAGGATTTCCTTTTATGCCTTATTTATACTTCCCGTAGAATTTCAAGTCATTCATTTGCCTTTTATGTTTTCCCGTAGATTTTTTAAGTTATCCCGTTGCCTTTGTTTGTTTTTTCGTAGAATTAAGTATTCCTTAGTTTAAATTTCCATAATTTCCCGTAGTTTTAGAAAACCCAATCCAAAACTTTGTTATTCAAGCATCCAAAAGACAAACCAATAACGTAACCGTCAATTTTACGCCTCGTTGGGGATAATCGACCCGGGAATATCATATACTACTTCTGGTTTTGTTGATTTTCTTGATAATTATCCTTATTATATATATTTATAAGTATTATATATTTATTTATATATTTTAAAGGGTTAATCAGAAAGTGAATCATACTCCATAATTACTGCAATTCTTAAATACAAACGATTAAGTAACAATTCTTTGCAATAATTATACAAAATATGTTATTTACATTGGATAAATGATGCTATAAAAGTGATGTTATTTGATGTCATCATATATCCCCCCACTT
>BQNB010018311.1:26809-68492 GCA_026074375.1 Tanacetum coccineum
AATGGTTAGTCTTGGTCAAGGGGACATAAAACTTAATGTGTTAATGTATGTACAATTGCAAGTTGTTGATTTTTGACACATTTTCTTGGTCTATCCTTATAAATCCGGCCATGGCATGATATGTGTGATAATATTATGTAACTTTTATGTATTGGGTATAAAAGTGGATATTTGTTGAAGCGTAGAAAAGTTTTGGTGGTTCCGGGTATGCCTAAACGTATTTTATTGCGAAACGTAGCCAATTTACGTAACCAATAAAAATAAAAATGAACAAAGTTAATAATTATTATCAAAATAATTACTTAATACTTGCTTAATGTAAACAATTAATTGTTTGATGCCCGTTTACATTGAACGATAATTGTTTTGCGTACGCGATTTAACTTAACGTTTACGATTTTAAACAAAAGCGTACAATACTAAAAATAAATAGTATATTTATCGACGTTGTCAATGACTCTAAAACACGGGGTGTTATACCTAGAAGTATTGAAGGGAATGTTACCGCCTCGAAGCCTTAAACTTTAGAGGAAGCCATTAACATAGCCCAAAGGCTTGAAAAGCTTTCTAATAAACTTACTTTTTATAAATCTTTCTTTTCCCCTCAATGAAAGTATCTCATTCATACCATATTACAATGTTTAAGTTCTAAATCAACTGCTTGGATTGGAATTTTGGATACTAATATACATCAGCAGTATATGTTTGGCTAAGAAACAAAGGTTTAATTTCTCTAATTGATTTTTGATGGTATGTTGAGAAACTTGGATCCTAATTCTAAAAAGTTTTTAATGTATCCAAGGTTTTTACAACTGTTTTTTAACAATCAAATTAAAAATCTTACAGTTGTTTTTAATGATGAATATGATACACCTTCTTATACTAAAAAGGTTTTTGCAAACATGAGAAGGAAATGAAAAGATTTTTCAAGGACAGTTACACCATTGTTTGCTACAATGTTAATACAATCACAAGTAGTGGAGGGTGAAGGTTCAGGATAACCCACTGAACCCCAACACACACCTACTATTACTTCACCATCTCATGTTGAACCAATCCCTATTGTTGCATCACCATCTCAACCTAAAAAGACCTAAAAACATAGGAAAACCAAAAGAAAGGCCATTGAGATATCTCAGTCTAGTGGACCTACTACCTTTATAGAAGATGAGACTGTCTATGAGGAGAGGGGAGACAGTGTGGAAAGGGCTGCCACTACTGCTACTAGCTTAGATGCAGAGCATGGCAGTGGTAACATAAATAGGACCCAATCCACAACAATACCTAATGATCCTTTTCCTTAAGGAATTGGTTCAGGTGGTAGTCCTAGGCGCCAAGATACCATGGGGGACAAACCTACTCAAAGTTAACACACTTGGAAGTGGGGAGGACAATATGAAACTACAAGAATTGATGGACCTTTGTACAAAACTTCCTGACAGAGTTCTTGACTTGGAGAATGTAAAGGATGCTCAAGCTTTGGAAATTAAAAAGTTGAAGAAAAGAGTTAAGAAGCTAGAACGTAAAAAGAAGTTAAGAACTCCACAACTCAAGAGGAGATTATTCAAGGTCAGGATAGAGTCTTCTGCTGAAAAGAGTTTGGGTCATCAGGAGGATGCATCCAAATAGGGGAGGAATGAAATCGATCAAGATGAAGGGATTTCATGGTTTCAAGAGGATTCAGAGACTCGAGGGAGGTATGGTCATGATACTAAAATTAATACTGCTAGTACATCAATTACTAATGCCAGTATTAATATTACTACTGTTGAACCTGTCACTATTACCAGTGCACCAGTTACTACTGCTGGTGTATCTGTTAGTACTGCTGAGCCAAGTACTCCTCCTTCAACAACAACAACAACAACTCCTATTGAAGATGAAGACCTCACTATTGCTCAAACCCTTATGAAGATGAAGAGTGAGAAATAAAAGGCAAAAAGAGTAACTATGCAAAAGCCTAGTGAGTCTGGAACAAGAGTAAGAGTACCTCCTACACAAATTGATCCAAAATACAAGGGAAAGGCAAAGATGGTTGAACCTAAAAAACCAAAGAAGAAGAAAGATCAAATTAAATATGATGCTGATGTAGCTTAGAGACTTCAAGCAGAGTTAGATAAAGAAGCCAAGCTTGAAAGAGAAAGAGAAAAAGAAGCTAGTAAAGCTGCACACATTGTTGAATGGGATAATGTTCAAGCTATGATGGATGCAGACTATGAGGTAGCTATAAAATTACAGGCAGAAGAGCAAGGAGAGATATCCATTAAAGAAAGGTCAAAGTTATTCGTGGAACTCATGAATGAAAGAAAGAAACATTTTGCAAGACTTAAAGCAGAAGAGCAGAGAACAAAACCACTAACCAAAGCTCAAAAGAGGAATCAAATGCCTAATTATCTGAAGAACATAGCTGGATATACACTGCAGCAGTTTAAAGGTTATTTCTTTGATGAGATCAAGACTTTGTTTGAAACAACAATGAGGAAGGTAAACACTTTTGTTCCAATAGAAAGTGAAGTTAATAGAGGAGCTCCTGAGTTAGCAGTTGGAAGTTCAAAAAGGTATGCAGAAGAAGAACTTGATCAAGAAAGTTCTAAGAGGCAAAAGACTGATGAAAGCTCAGAACTAGCTGAAGAACCAAGAGATAAAGAAGCTGATGAACTGTCACAAAAAGAGCTACAACAAATGATGATAATAGTTCCAGAGCAAGGGATGAATGTTGAAGCCTTACAAACTAAGTATCCAATAATTGACTAAGAGATTTACACTGAAGGCACTAGGAAGTACTGGAAGATCATCAGAGTTGGAAATCATACCGAGGTACATCACTTCTTTGATGATATGCTGAAAGCGTTTGGCATGGATGACTTAGTGATGCTGTGGAGTCTAGTTAAATAGAAGTTCAATTCAATAGAACCAACAGATGACAAAGAAAGAGAGATATGGGTTGAGTTGAAGAGATTATTTGAACCAGATATAGATGATAAGTTATGGAAGCTTCAAAAGCATATTCATTATTTAACTTGGAAGCTATATGATTCATGTGGGGTGCATCATGTGTCTACAGAGAAGAGAATATACATCTACATGCTGGTAGAGAAGGAGTATCCATTGTCAAGGGGAACTCTTACATTGATGTTGGTCGCAAAGCTCTTGGTGGATCAAGATAATGAGATATCCAAACAACTTCTTAGGAAGATATTCATGCTGGTTAAAAGACTAAGAAGATGAAGTGTTTGGAAGAATCTTCTCAGATTTACAAGGTCACAACTTAAGAAGTAGAAGAGTGTTTGATTACATCCTCCTGATAAAGATAAAGCTTTTAATCAAGAAACTTGAAGATTCAGAAGATGAACATCAAGTTTAGGGAAGGATTGTTGGGATTAAAAGGCTTCTTAGTGTTGTTGAAGTTAATGCTGCTAGTTATGATTGTTACTACTGTTGGTTCAAGTTACAATTACTGGTTAGAGTTACTACTGCTGCTCAAGATTAAAGAAAAAGTTCTAAGTCATTACTACTGCTAGTGTAATATTAGTACTACCGGTACAAAATGTTAGTACTGCTAAAAGTGTTTCTGTTGTTATACTTAGTTAGTATTGTTAGTCTGTTTTAGTACTGCTAAAGAGATATGTATGAGATATTTTAGGAAAAGATATATATGAGTAGAAAACACGTTGTAAGCCCATTAGGGTTCCTTGGTGTATAAAAGGAGACCCTAGGGCATGTAGTTTAGATATCTCTCATTCATATACGTTTTTTATATATAGCTTCAAGATTGTAAACCCTAGTACTACATAAAGTACTCGTATTATTGATAATAATAATATTATATCTTTTCAGTAATATCATTATTCATACAGTTTACCGTTTCATTAATATTCTTCTAAGATTGAGAGTAGATTCCGTTGATACACCCCTATTACACCCTTTAGTATTCACAAAGTTTCTACCCTAGTTGTTTTGGATTTATCCAAAGTAACTTAACCTTTACAAGCTAAGGAATTGATCTTAAGTTGGGATCAACATTATTCGTAACGATCTTACTGTTTTCAAGTCGACCACCGCAACTATGGGAAGAAAACTAGACCGCTTTATCGGAAGACATATTGCATAAAAAAGGATACTTTACAGGTATCCAGCCTTGCAACTGACAGATGAACAGATTAGAAATTATTGTCTTTTGGAAATCCAAAAACTGCTAAATAGGGATGGAAGATCCTTGGCAGAATTCCAAGACCTCCCGCGCTTAAATCCACGATTCCTAACAAACCTTGAAAATCGGTTGATCCGGGAAGCGCTCGACTTTGATGTGAATAAAAGTAGGGCTAAACATGCGCAGCTTCATTCGTTGTTAAACCCCGAGCAACGTATGGTGTATGATAAGGTGATCGAATCTGTGTACAGTGAGAGCGGTTAGTTTTACTTTATCTATGGACCTGGGGGAACCGGGAAAACATTCATATACTGGACTATAATTGCAAGATTGCGATCATCCCAGAAGATCGTGCTTGCTGTGGCATCCTCAAGCACATCCTTTTGCACATAATTATTGTTCGGTTTAGTCATACATTACAATTGTCTAACAATATGACTTTTGATGCTTTAGGCATTGCATCGTTACTCCTGCCTGGCGGCCAGACAGCCAACAATAGATTTGTCATCCCGCTAGAGCTGGTGGAGAACAGCACGTGCGGTATTAAACAAAACACCCACTTGGCAGAACTAATGCAGCAAGTTAAATTAGTGATTTGGTTGAGGGCAAATGACTTCGTCGGTTACGCCCTTTGAGGCACTGGGACAAGGATATTAAGAGTATTTTATGATAACAAACCCGAAAAAAAGGAATCGTATATTTAAAGGAATGACGGTCTTGCTGGGAGGTGACTTTTGATAGACCAGAGGTAGTGTAGTCTTGCATTAACCGATCAGAGTTATGGAAGTGTTGCAAAGTTTTTACACTTACACGCAGCATGCGAGTCAATGAGTATAATGAAAACGGAGATATCGATACACGAAAACAAGACTTCAATAAATGGGTGTTGGTTGTTGGTGATGGCCGATTACCGGCCAAGAAGAAGGAAACAGAGGATGAACCAACATGGATTAAGATCTCGGAAGAGTTTCTCATTTGAACGTGAAGAAATCCCATAAAGCAGATTGTACTTGAGACATACCCCGACTTTATAACAAGACAATCTGATGAATCATATCTCAAAGAAAGGGCGATACTAACACCCAGGAATGATGATACGGATGCAATAAATGAGTTCATGTTCAAGAAATTAGGTGGAGCGTCGGTGACCTACCACAATGCTGATGAAATATGGAAGGCATCAACAAACACCGAATATCAACATCATCTGTACCTGGTCGAGTTTTTAAACACGTTGAATTTCCTAGGAATGCCCCCACATGCCCTTTGCTTGAAGAGGGAACTCCCCGTAATTCTCATACAAAATCTAAATCCAGCCCTGGGCCTATGCAATGGCACCAGGCTCATCATCACCAAGCTCTGTCAGTTTATTGTTCGGGCCAAGACCCTTACTGGCTCGCATATAGGGGACACTATCGTCATACACATAATCGTGTTGTCATCGACGCAAACAAAGTGGCCATTCATATTGAAACGAAATCTGAATCCAGCCCTGGGCCTATGCAATGGCACTAGGCTCATCATCACCGAGCTCTGCCAGTTTATTGTTCAGGCCAAGATCCTTACTGGCTCACATATAGGGGACACTATCGTCATACACAGAATTATGCTGTCATCGACCCAAACAAAGTGGCCATTCATATTGAAACGAAGACAGTTCCCACTAAAGCCATGCTACGCAATGACCATTAAGAAAAGCCAAGGCCAATCTCTTAATTATGTCAGGCTCTATCTGCTGATGCTCGTATTCAATTATAGTCAGCTTTATGTGGCACTATCTAGAGTCACAAGCCCTGACGGGTTAAAAATCTTAATGATTGAAGATGAGGATAGCTAACTAAACCATCACACATGAAACATCGTATACAAGGAAACATTTAGCAACATATCTTAAGATGTAGAGGCTCTTATTGAATGGCATTATAAATGTTTACAACAACCATCTTAGCCATGATGTTTAGTCCCTAACCTAAATTTTGTGTGTCATATTGGCACGGCCTTATGTTGTTAATTTTTTTTGTACCTTTTGAAAATGGCTCTGATATTTAGTTAATTTCAATTATTGTTCTATTATTGCAACCACCTTTTAACCTCAGACCCAATGTGCCATGTTCATTCACGGATGGCATATTGTCACATCATGTAGAGTTGCAATCAATAACAGGCTTAACCTTACACTAATCTGACATTACTTTTGTACAACAATTGTTTGGGTCACATTTAATCATGCCCCACATACAAATAAGGCAACCACCTTTGTGCATTGTATTTATTCCTCATTATTGTATGGTATGGTATGAATTAGTTAAGATATACATTCAGTCTGATTTTAGATACAATTCATAGACAACAAGATTGACGGCAAAACATACCTCATGGATGATCCGCCGATCATACTAAATCTGCACGCACGATAATGGTATAGCTTTGTTGATCATTCCCATACATCCAGAACCGTGCATAGTGAAAAGATATCCATGTTTACCCAGCAAACATGTGAAACTTGCTTTTAGGAAATGCACGCCGATCTTTGGACCACGCTACACCCAAAGTAACTAACTCCAGGTGCATAACTTCTTGGTCACCCTTTACATATAAAAACATATACCAATTCAATTTACAATGATCCCAACACCTAAGTAGGTTTCTATGAACTTATTGACCACACAATTCTGCCATATCACTATACATAATTAGTCAATTGGCCAAGCCGGACCCTATGAATGACATATGACTGCTACCCAAACAAACTAACATGAAACTTAAAAAAACACCGCCTGATGCAGACTGGGCACATATCAATTTTGTCGATCACTGAAACATAGAACCTTACAAACATAATGCCTATTGGAAAATGGATACTCACTGAATACTTATCAGACCTAATCCAAACAGAACCCATACTTAAATCTGATAGATTGATAAATCCTTAAACAAAACTTAACCATATGGTAACATGCATACCATTGCCACATAACACACACCTTTATTTGGAGCAAGAAATCGAAGCGACCCACATAATGATCCCTATAAAACATAAAAAAATGTGTCACTTCAAACACAATGTGGCATCGACCAGAACACTCAATACCATTGAAAAAAATTAAAAAATAAACTGTATAACAGCATACTGAATTCAATTAAAAAGAAACTGACATTATACGCTTCATTAGCATGAAATGTCTCAACATCGTGTTATTATTATTCGCAAGCCAAAAACGTTATTACATAATGACAAACACGCAAACACAACCATTATTCAACCTAAACCATTCAAGACACTCAGCTTCATGAAGTTTATGAACACGGAACACCAACTTTTTGATACGCCTTCTCCCCTTTCTTATCAGCCACAAAACCAGCCTTTAGACTGACTCTAACTTGAGCACGTGCCAATAGTGTTTCCAGCTCACCAAGCATCACCGCATCACGAGCAATAATTTCTTTCATACGCTCAAACGGTTTCGCAACACCTTCTCGCTCCCCCAGCGCCTCCAATTCCGCTACCAACCTGCGTTTCTTGCTCAACGAGATCCTAAGTGCAAAACAGAGGTCACACATCAACTTAGCAAACGATTCATCTTCACCGCACGAACGACCAAACACATACTTTATCTTATCTGCCAACCGAGGGGACTCAACAACATCCGACAACTTATCCAATATAAAAAAGAACCCATGTATACCAAATAAGGCTAATAAACAAAATATGTTGGTTTGGTACAATACTCTGCACAACAGCTTACATATAAATAGGAAACCTTAGGGGCCTTTAATCTTCTGAGTGGAAACTGAGAAGACGTAACTATCAATGTAATTAACTAAAAACACCAACCGTTCAGTAACTCCTGCAGCCTTAACTCATTATATAAATGGAACATGGTTTAGAAAATTGAAGGGTGATCTACTTTAGTTGCTTATCTGTCATCCATTGTTCATGTATACTATGCAATGGTTACCCCTGGGAGTTTCAGGCAACACACCATACACATATTAATGACCGACACATCAATACAACAACACGTATGACGACGTGAACTGTCCATCATCAACCCATACTCCTTCCTTGGAAATTTTCTTATATGTACATTTTTTAAAAACACTTGACCACTATTTAAAATCAAAACACAACTCTTATTATGAAAAACCATAAAGGGAGAGATGCACTCACCTCTGCCTAAATGACAACGGTCGCATAGGTGTGCACTGCGACAATCGGTGCATGTCATGTACCATACTCAGCTGCGCAACCTTTAAACAACCATGTACACGTAAAAACACACATGTTACTGACCCCTTACGTAACCATTACACGTCTCAACAAGATATTCCGCACCAATGAAACCCGAAATTAAATAAACCATGCACCCTTAAGAATCGCCTACCCGCCATGACATTTATAATAGTGTTAATTCCATACATACCATCAACCACAAAACAATACAAAACAAGACACTAACATCGTTTGCCATTCCTGACCTTGAATATAACAACAATAAATGAGAAAAACTAAAATATCTAAACCTTTGAACAAAAATAAAGATCAAGTACATCTATACATGAACTAAATAAAGAAGGTAATCTTAATACTAAACACAATGATACTGAGATCACTAATAGTTATATATTGGCCAGCTATTCATTTACAACTTCCTTTCTCCACCATTAGTAGCCAACAAAATCACAACGCAACTAATCTTTTAACGAGAAAGCACCACGCTTAAACACAAATTCATGTACCAAACATTCATTAACAGAAAAATAAACGATATAAACACATCACTAAATCGTGCAAAATTAATCAAACAACATAAATTATTTTAGATACACATAATTATCATTCAAACTTCTAATAAAACATTACTAACATAGTTCATACAGTGTACCATTGCGATTAGCTTAACAAATAAACATGACAACCAAAATACATAGCATTCTTAGACAATAGACACCAGACCAAAAAACTACCCATTCCCCTTTCCATAATACACAGCTTTGCTTTGACCTCAGTCGTCAGAATTGATTGCAGCATCTATGATCTCCAAATGTAATTCCACTGTGCTAATCTTATCCTCAGCTGCAGCAATAGTTTCATTCAAACCCCTGAGCTTATCCTCTCCAATCCTCCAACTCTCCCTCAAGCATCTCAAACTATCATAGTATTCATCTGGATCATTCGCTGCTTCTATCTTTACAACCATTGCCCTCACCTGTGCTAATGAACTCCTTACTACTTGAGCTTCCTCATGTTGAACCCTGATAAAACGTCTGGCCTCAGCTATATCTTGCGAGATAAACACCTTCATGTATTTTGGTGTTTCAGTCTCCTTGCTAAACTTAAATATTTCATCAACCGCACGCCTTGCAATAGCATTAGATGGACCCGAACCTGCCATCGAAATTGATCAAGAATAATAGTTGAAAGCGGAATGATTGATGAGAGGGTGTGAGTTGGATGACAGGGAAGATACCAAATGCCATTATATATAATAGGTTTGGGTGGTGTAGAGAGTGAGAAGAAACCATCATTATTATGGAAGTTCAGGCGGCGAGTCTGAGTAAAATTAAACGGTAGTAAAATCGAGTATAAATGGGTGGAATGCATATCTCCCAAACTAAACCCTACAACTCTCACCAAGTTAGAAACTAAACCCTCCATCTTTCTAAATAGCATAAACTAAAACCCATCACCTATGTAGGTTAAACACTAAAACATCCTCATCTTAATTATGTATTTCATTACCAACTTACATACATAAAAGTCGGCAAACCGCTCGCACTAATCAGTTGGATTTGAACCTACCACTGTACAAACTCAGACCATATATAACCTCCCATTAGATA
This sequence comes from Tanacetum coccineum, assembly GCA_026074375.1. Lineage (NCBI taxonomy): Eukaryota > Viridiplantae > Streptophyta > Magnoliopsida > Asterales > Asteraceae > Tanacetum > Tanacetum coccineum. Next base: position 36,804 of record BQNB010018311.1, read on the forward strand.
AATATGCAATAGACAGACAAAAATACTGTAAGTCTATTGGTAACCTCCGTCACGCAATAATGTTTTATTTGTGTATCGACAATAGATTTTTGTTAGACCACTTACATCATGCTTTAAACGCAACCAATACAATGACCAACCTTTTAAACATTGCCCACATCACCTTCCAAATCCATGATCAACCACCGTTTAAAAACACACGTCAAATAACACACCGCACATGCAACACCTAAATGTCACGTATGCATCGCACGGGCCTGATGACCTTGTAAGTATAAATACTCATCTTTGAGGAGTATTTATACAAGTCTTGTCATTTGTAACTTCACTACTCTCTAGCTCATCTCCTCTATTCTTATTAGCTTTTGTATGATTACTACTTAGCAAACATCGCATATAACAAGTGGCATCTATCGCTGGGAGATATCTAGTGTGTTTTTCGTGATCAAATCGAGCTTAATTATAAGAAATTTGATCATTCAAGCTTTCGTACGGATGAACAGTAGGTTTTGTATGCTTTAGATTTATGATTTGATGTGTTTTTTATCTTCAAACGTAAAATATTAGCTTTAAAAACCATTAAATTGTAGATTTAATATCTAGTTTATGAAAAATAAGTGTTTTTGGATTCAAATTGATCGAAAAATGGATTTGATAGCTTTCGTAAGCATGAAATATGTTTCAGCAACTGTTTTTTAGGCGGGAAAAGTGCTTACGTAAGTCTTTTTTAGCTTTCATAACGTAGAATTGCTTTCGTAACATTGAATCTAGCTTTTGTAACATAGAAACTTGTTAATTTGAAAAGATAACATTGAGATTATCATTCTAAAATGCTTAAAATCAGATTAATAGATTTTCTTTTGGCTTCGTAGTAAAGAATTTACGAAAGTAAGGGATTTCTTGATTTTTATGTAAGTAGAGGTTATTTAGATTTTACGAAAAGGGGTTTCGTATCCTTGAGCTTTCGTTAACCGTTTGGTTTCATAGACTATGGAAGCTTTCGTATTATTTGTGGTTTCGTAAACCAGAGGTTTCGTATCAAAAGCTTGGTTTTGGTTTCGTAAATTCAAGGCTTTGTATCACAGTTTAGTTACTGAAGGTTTCGTACAGAGGTTTCGTATTACAGTCTGAGGTTTTTTAAAGATTGGTTTCGTATTCAAGAGGTTTTGTAACATTGATTTCATACTTGGAAGGTTTCGTAACTCATTGGAAGAGGTTTCGTAACACAGTTCTGAGGTTTCGTACACTATTCAGAGGTTTCGTATCTCATTATTTGGGTTTTGTAACACAGTGACAGGGGTTTCGTATCTTCTAATCATTGGAACTTGAGCTTTCGTATATAAGTTTAAGTGTTACCTAGTCTTTTGATTACTTAAGGCTTCGTTGTAATACAAGACAATGTTGTTATTGCTCATTAACTTCACGATTACAATACTTTATCTCCAAAACAATCCAAGTTTGCTTTGTAATCATTTGATACAACATGTATACTTCAAATAATTTAAACAACTCAAATCAACAAACCTTAGCTGATTTAGGAGCTAATGAAAGACCTCCAATGCTTGAGAAGGGGAATTATATTCTATGGGAAAGTCGATTCAAAAGGTTTTTAGACAACAATCTTGAAGAAGGGGAAAGAACGTGGAGTTCGATACAAAATGGACCTTATCAAAGACCAATGGTTACTAATCTCAATAGCTCGATAAATTAGGAAGTTTAAACGTAGGAAAATAGCGCTTGTGAAAGTTAGGTGGAATTCGAAACGTGGTCCTGAGTTTACTTGGGAACACGAAGACCAGATAAGGATTAAGTATCTACAATTGTTCGTGGACCGAGTTGTTGAACCTGCTAGTTAAATCTCAGGACGAGATTTCCTCAAGGAGGGGATACTGTGACATCCGTGATTTAATTTGGTTAGTGATACCTTTAGAGATGGCTAAGAGTTCGTTTTGTGTGATTTCTTGTGTGCTATGTGTTAAATATGTGTGCTAAGTGGTTTGAATAGGTGCATGATGTCATATTAAGGTGTATGATCATTTCATTTTAAGTGCGTTTATGTTTGGTGATGAGTACTCCATTTGTTCATGTATAGTGATAATGGAAAGAGTGGCGTATCGCATTTAATGCTACGTCAATAGTTGGATGATTCTGTGTTAAGCGTTTATGGGAAATGTATCATGTTGGAAATAAGTTAAGTGAGTGAAATATGGAAGTTTGTAGCAAACTTTCTAAATATAGAAAGTGAAATGTGAAATGAAAAGTTATTTTTAGAAAGTTTAGTAGGTAGCGTTTATGTAAAAAGATTTACCCAAATTAGCGTAGATTTATACAAAAATTTAAGGTAATGTAAATTATAATGTAAATAATAATTTAATAAAAAAAATAAAAATAAAAATATGTATGTATGTATAAAATCGGCCCAAGAAAAATAAAGAGAAAAGAAAAAGGATTTTGGTCCTTATCTAGAGGAGTTTTAGTAGGATTATGATGCTAGTTAATTAAATAGGTTATCCTTTAGCCCATATATCCAAAAACCACGAATCCTTCAGCCTTAAAACCCTAGGGGATGACTTCTTCCTCCCTAAGAACAAGGAACCAAGCATCTTGATCAAGAAGTAACCAAGAATCGGTGTTAGGATCAAGAAATCAAGAGGTAAGTATGCTTAACTTAGTTAGAATTATGCAATCATGTAACAAGACTTATGAGGGATCTAGGATTTTAATTAAAATACAGAATTTTTATGATATATTATGATTTTAGTATGCTTAGGATTGAATTAGATGCGTATGAATGCTTGTGGTTTGGTTAGATTTGTGTTAAAACTTGATTTAGGGTTGAGCAGAATTTTGGGTCGTGTTCAACGACTGATATCTAGATGATAAAAGCGTGTATTTATATGTTTCTTGAGTCTATGAATAAGCCAAAAGAGTCTACTTTCCAGAAAATCTATCCTTGAAAGTTTTTAAGGTCGGGAAGGCATTCAAATAACCTCTGCAAGAAAAGTGGCCAAAACAGTAAATACGAGTACGAATTAGGTCATGTTTGTGAGGGTGAAACCCTAACTTAAAAGTAGAATTAAGCTTAGATCTTATACAATAGTTAAGTTCCATATGTCTATTGATAATCCTATGAAAATTAGCCTCTGAAAGCATGTCTAAGTATGGTAGTTAGAGTGATACATTTTGGTGTGCAATCAGATCTGAATTAGACCAGTTTGAATTTGAATTTTATTTGAGGTAGTCTACATACAAGTAATTAATACTTGGAATCACAAAGTAGTTTAATATAACTCATAAATAAACATGGGTGATTTTTGTATAATTTAGAAGGTCATTTTTAAGTAAGGGTTTTGAGCACGTAAAGAGACACCAAAATTCTGCAATTCTGATTTAATTATAAGTAGCTAGTGTAAAGTGTTAATGAGATGGTTAGGGTTGGACATGGTGTCGGGGTGACCCATGATGGTTAGCTAAACCCTTATACATCCATCATGTGTGTGTTACATGGACTAGAGATTTTAGCTTGGTCGTGTGTAACCGTGTTTCTTTATTTGTATAGTTGCGTGTTGAGATTTAGAAGCTACGTTTGAGTATCTAGGTGAGTTTCATAGCCCTTCTTTCTTATGATTTATCGGGGTGGAAATGATGCAAAGTGTTTTTAAATGTTTTGATTACTGTGATAATGTGTTGTCAAAGATGCATGGACTATACATGACAATTGTATGTTATGTGCTACATGTTTTATGATGTGATATTGAGAATTGCGAACTAAGTCAGGGGGGATCACCTGCGGGTATCCATGGCCTGTTTAGTAGATGGTATCATGGCCTAGCGAGCAGGAAGGTTACTTTGGGAGTATCCATGGCCTGAGCTAAGGGGGTAACCACAAGGACCTTGGTACGATATGAGACGTCTTGTAGTCGTTTGCCGGGTATTTATGTGATTGATTAGATTTACATGTTAGCATGTATGATAGTTCATTTATTGTCCTGCAATGTTTTCTTTATTATCACAGTAATTTATGGTTGGATTTGATTTTTGTGTCTTAAACCTATGACTCTCACCAACCTTTGTGTTGACATTTTTAAGCATCATTTTCAGGTAACCATCTTGAGGATGTTGAAGTTAGGATGAGTGGCTAGTGAGATCGTAGGCTTGCATACGGAGTCATTCTCCTAGAGATGTTATTTATGTCATTTGAATTGTTTGATACTTGGTTGTTATTTGATTGTTGGACTTTTGGAGTATGTTTCCTTGTGGTATGACTTTGCTATTGTAATGCAAGATTCCTTTATCTTGTGTTAGATATTGTCATGACACATTGTGTCTCATTTGTTATCTATTTCAATAGTTCTCTCTATTGTTGACACCATTGCGTTGTGATGATATCCATGATGTTACGCCTCGTGTTTCCGCCTAGGCGGGGTGTGACATGAGACCTTAGGAAAACGTGTATGTGTTACACGTTTAACAAAAAAATAGCACACAAGCCTATGAATGCGTCAAACACTAAGGTTAACTCAGAAAGGTCAAAACTAGTCACTTCACAGTCTACATCCAATAAGAATGTCATTATAAGAGACATGTATAAAATAAACAAGCAAGGCATGAAAACACCAGGTTCTAGGGCTAATACAAATGTTTCTAATTCAACAAGGTAGAAGTTCACATAGTGTAAGAAGACAACGTATAAAGACATTAAATCAAAGAATAATATCTTGAAGAACACTAAGAGCTCCTCTACATATGTGTGGAAGACATTGAATAATGCTTGTTTAGATTCCAATAAAAGTGACACAAAGACTTCGAATGTTTGTTAAACAAATGCATGTATATCCAATTCTAAGACTGTAAAAGCATGTGTAAATGTTGTTAATTACGGTTCGAATATTGTGTGTATTTCTTGTAGTAATGATGTGTTTTTGAATTCTCATGAAAAGTGTGTTACTCGTCATGCATTATCTAGGAAGTCTAGTGTTAAGAGAGTCTTATTTACATCCCCCTTAGCAGCGCAATCTAAGCATCTAGGAGCTACTTTTTTAGTTACTAAATATAGGTTAAGTGTTGCTACAACCCCAACAGCAATAAGTAAGGTCTTCAGTGTGTTAACACCATCATCCGATTCAAGAAACACAAGGACACTAAGCAGTTACATGAACTACAAAATTGCGACAAGCAAAAAGTGGCAAAAGTGGTTTGAATATCAACACAGTTTTAATTGGACACCCAAAAGCAAATCTGTTCAAACACCATTAAGTGTTACAAATAGTAAAACTAGTGTTAGATCTAATACTAGCACATCAATTACTACTCTAAAGTGGGTAGTTAAATTGTCCACTCTTCCATCTGCATTTGTTTCATGTGATGCAGGTGATCTAGCTTGTTCTGTGGATTGTTGATAGCGGATGCTCAAAGCATATGACTAGAAATCTTCAACTGCTAAGAAATTTCATTGAGAAATTCATGGGAACAGTCCGCTTTGGGAATGATCATTTCGCTACAATCACATGCTATGGAGATTATGTTCAATGTAATCTCACAATTTTTCATGTCTATTATGTTGAAGGCCTTCGAAACTATAGGGAGATGATTTGCTTACGGCTTCTCGAGACTTAAACCTCTATAATATCTCCATTTTTGAGATGGCGGCTTTTTGTCCCGTATGTTTAATATCCAGAGCCACATCAACAAAATCTTAGTTATGGCACCGTCGGCTATCTCATTTGAATTTTGGAACCATTAACCAACTCACGTCAAATGATCTAGTTGATGAACTACCGAGATTTAAGTACACCAAAGATCACTTATATTCAGCCTGTGAACAGGTTAAAAGCAAGAAAGCTTCAATCCCACCAAAGTTGGTTCCAATCATTGAATCTGAACTCGAATTACTTCACATGGATTTGTGTGGGCCAATGCGGGTTGCTAGTATCAATGGCAAGAAATATATTCTAGTGATCGTTGACGACTATTCTCGGTACACCTGGGTATATTTTCTTCACACCAATGATGAGGCTCCAGATATGATTATCGACTTCGTTAATCAAGTGCAACGGAATTTAAAAGCTCAGATTCTGGCCATTCGAACTGATAATGGAACCGAATTCAAAAAGGAGAAATTACAGTCTTTTTATACAAAGGTAGGCATTGTTCATAAAACTTAAATCGCCCGAACGCCTCAACAAAATGGTGTTATTGAATGCTGTAATCATACACTAGTAGAGGCCGCTCGAAAAATGCTTATCTTTTCCAAAGCACCAGAATTTTTATGGGCCAAAGCTATTGCTACTACTTGCTTTACCCAGAATCGCTCTATTATACACACTTCGCACAATAAAACTCCTTATGAGTTGATCGTGGCAGAAAACCCAATGTTCAATACTTTCATGTGTTTGGATCTCTTTGTTATCCAACAAATGATCGTGATGATCTTGGGAAGATGAAACCGAAGGCTGACATTGGTATCTTTTTTGGTTATTCTGAGTCATCACGAGGATTTCGTATTCACAGCCGTAGAACAAAGAAGATAATGGAAACAATCCAAGTCAAGTTTAATGAACTCACAGCTATGGCTTCTGAATGCAACAATTTAGAACCCCCATAAAAAAGAAAAAAAAGGGGGGGAAAAAAAAACAAAAAAAAAAAAAAAAAAAAAACAAAAAAAAAAAAAAAAAAAAAAAAAAAGAATAGAAACTGCATGAATTTTACTAATTCATCAGAATATTTACAATCAATACCTTCCAAATCTGACTTGGATAATTTGTTTGGTCCTCTGTTTGAAGAATACTATTCGACGAGTTTACATGAAGTGTTAGATGATTCCGCTACAAATACTACTGATAATGACTACACTTATCTTCACCACAGTCAATCATTGTTGATCAAGAAATGCTCTCCAGTCGTATCTTCACAGACGAAACAGTTGACTAATACACCAAACTCCCAGTCATGATGTAGTTGCCAATGAATTCGTTCAAAACGATGTTGCAGATTTTGATGGACATGTGTTTCATGATGCACCACAAACTCCTGAATTTGAAGTTACTGAGTCATCCTCCACATATTAGGATCTATCAAATATGCATCAATTTCACCAACAACATTGCTCAACTGATAGATGGACTAGGAATCATCCACTCGAACAAGTGATTGGTGATCCCTCAAAGCCAGTAATGACAAGGAAACGCTTATAAACTGATGTAAAATTTTGCATGTATGCACTCACCGTTAGTACAATCGAACCGAAGAATATCAAGGAAGCTATGCTTGATCACAGCTAGATTGAATCCATGCAAGATGAGCTAAACCATTTTAAACGCCTTAATGTTTGGGAGCTTGTTGAATGTCCTGTTGGTAGAAACATAATCGTAGTAAAATGGATTTGGAAAAATAAAACTGATGCTGAAAACATGTTTATTCAGAACAAGTCTTGTTTGGTTGCCAAAGGATATCGTCAAGAAGAGGGAATAGATTTCGAGGACTCGTTTGCACCAGTTGCTAGACTTGAAGCTGTCAGAATTTTTGTGGGTTATGCGGCACACAAGAACTTTCCTGTTTTTTAGATGGATGTTAAAACAGCATTCTTGAATGGACCACTAAAAGAGGAAGTTTTTGTTCATCAACCAGATGATTTTGTAGAACTAGAGTTTCCCAATCACGTTTATCGTCTTAAGAAAGCTCTATATGGTCTCGAACAAGCCCCGAGAGCCTGGTATGACAAGCTTTCCTCATTTCTAATCGAACACCATTTCACAAAAGGTATTGTTGATCCGACATTGTTCACAAGGAGACACGGGGATGACATTTGTTAGTTTAAATCTATGTCGATGACATAATTTTTGGGTCAACTAAACCAGTTTTTGCAAAAAGATTTGAAAAACTCATGAAAGATAATTTTGAAATGTCAATGATTGGCGAAATGAAGTTCTTTCTCAGACTTCAGGTTCATTAATCTCCCTGGGGAATCTTTATATGTCAATCACAATATACTATTGATATTCTTAAGAAACACAGGATGGAAAAATGTGATATCATAAATACACCAATGGCTACTACTAAACTTGATGCAGATTTACAGGATACCCCAGTAGACCAAACTAAGTATCGTAGTATAATTAGGGGTATCACGTATCTAACTACTAGTCGACTAGACATTGCCAATGCGACATTTATATGTGCGCGTTATCAAGCACGCCCGACTGATAAACACCTCAAAGAGGTCAAAAGGATCTTTCGATATCTTAGACAAACCATTAACATGGGTATATGGTACTCGAAGGTTTCTGGATTTGAGCAAATTGCCTATGTAGATGCAGACCATGCAGGGTGTAATGATGATTGCAAAAGCACATCCAGAGGCATTCAATTTCTGGGAGATAAGTTAGTCAGCTGGTCGTCCAAAAAGAAAGATTGTACAACTATGTCATATGCGAAAGCTGAGTACCTATCCTTGTCTACATGCTAGGCTCAAGTCATCTGGATGAGAACACAACTACTGGACTATGGATTTCGTTTCAACAAGATTTTGATATACTGTGATTCAAAAAGTGCAATTGCCATATCTTGCAATCCGGTACAACATTCAAGAACAAAGCACATTAACATCCGTTATCATTTTATCAAGGAGCATGTTGAGAAAGGTACAATTGAATTATACTTTGTCGGGACGGAATACCAGCTTGCTGATCTATTTACAAAAGCCATTCTAAAAGAAAGGTTTGAGTTTTTAGTTCACAAGATTGGTATGCGATGTATGACTCCACTCCAGTTGGAACGTCTCGCAAAGTTGTCTTCTTGAAACTAAGATCATACATCAAAAACATTTGTAAATACATTTAAAAAACAAAATACAAAATTAAAAAAATTAAAAAAAATTCAAAAAGATTTTTAATAAAAAAATTAAAAAATTAAAAAATATATATATATTTTTAATTTAAGAATTCAAACACATATCTTCTCCGTTCAAATCAGTCTCACGATACTTCACTTCTCAAAAACTAGTTCTTTAAATGCAAATTCTTGTATCTTGAACCGAGGGGGAGTAAATCATTCTAAAATGATCTTTCACTGTAAAAATATGTGTTAAAAAATGTGTTTTGCAAATCCAATTCCATTCAGAAACAAAAGATTTCTTTTTGTGAAAATTTTCAAGTGTGCAAAATTGTAAAAATTAACAATCTCTTGAATGAGTTCTTTAATTAGATATTTATTCGAGGGGGAGTTATGAAATTTCTTGAAATTTTTCAAAATCTTCTCATAACAAAATGTTCAAAACTGCAAAATTAACTATCGCTCAATAAGTTCTTTAATTAGATTTCTTGTTGAGGGGGAGTTATAAAATTTTCAGGATACATCATCATCAGAAAATGAAATTGTGTGCTTAAAAGCAAAATTAACTTCATTTCGAACAAACTTTGTAAGAAAGGATATTTCAAAAGTGGATAACTGTTCGAGGGGGAGTTATGAAATTTTTCAGTAGAAACAGGAACTTAATTGGAGAAATTAAATCAAAAGGATTATTTTTGTAAAAGTGGTCTAACTTCAAGGGGGAGTTATGAAAATTTTTGAATAAAAAGGGATACGAAAGTAATTTTTGAAAATAAAAGGTGAAAAATTTAAAAAGCAACTTTCATATGATTGATTGTTGTTTACGAAAGAAACTCAAGGGACTGAAAGTGACAAAGTTGGAAAATAGCTTTCGTAGGGTTTAAAAGGTTTACGAAAGAAACTCAAGGGACTGAAAATGACAAAGTTGGAAAGTAGCTTTCGTAGGGTTTAAAAGGCTTACGTAAGAAACTTAAGGGACTAAAACTGTCAACATGCAAAAGTGTCTTTCGTAGGGTTTAAATAGCTTACGTAAGAAACTTGAAGGACTAAACTTGCCAAAATGTAAAAGTTATTTTCAGAGATATTAAAGGCACGGTTACGTACGAAAACTTTATCACTTTCGTAAATTCAATATAGTTGGGTTTCGTAAACTCTCTAAGTAGTGTGAGCTTTCATATCAAAGAACTTTCGATCCAAATCGATTTGTTGAACTCTTGTGCTAGAAAACGTAAGAATCGAGTCCTTTTGTAGTCTTGTTGATATTAATTGTTATATTTAATTGATTACATAGGTTTCGGTCAGATCTAGGGTTTCGTAAATTTGAAAGTTGTTTAGAAAATGAAATTGATTGAGGAAAAATGCTAATATGTGATTGATAATATGATTGGAATTGATTGATCACTGGAAATATCACTTTATGGACTATAATTATTGGTTTCGTAACTAAGATAGGTTTCGTAACATTGAAAACTTAATAAATAGGCTTAAATGATGGAAGATGATAAATAAGCTATTGAAATAAGCAGGATCATTAAGCTTATCATATATCTTTGGAAAATCAAAGTTTACGAAAGTAAAAGGTTCACAGGTTTTGGTTTCGTAAACAGTATTGGGCCAATGGGTTTCGTAAGTGATATTTTGGGCTAAATTATGGGTTTTGTAAGGATTAATGAATTGAAATTTTAGGTTTCGTACAAAGAAATAATGGAATAAATTTGTTTTATCCGAATCTCAAAAAGAATTTTCAATGTTAAAAAGGGCATCCTACAAAATCAAATGATAAATTTTGTTTCCAAATCATATTTTATATTGATAAATGGTGAAGATTATGTCCGGTTATGACCGTTTCCTGAATTTAACAGGATGAGGAGTGAGCAATCTACTGTCCAGATATTGTATATAAGATCATGTTTTGTTTAAAAAAAATTTCCAGTCTAAAGTGATCAATGATTTCAAATTATAAGAAGGAACATATGATGGAAATGAAAAAAAGTGAGCTTCAACTGTGTGTGATCATAACGTTTCTCATGTATCATCAAAAGAAAAGTTCAAGTTTTTGTAAAAGATTGTTTCAAAATTATTCAAAAAATGATTTATGACTATCTTTTGAACATAATTGGATAAATGGCCTAAGTCATGTCCGATTTCGACCGTTTTCTGCATTGAACAGAATGAGGAGTGAGTGGCTTAGTGACCATCCCATTTATGTCTCAATAGATTGATTATGTAATTAATGTTTTCAAGGAATTTAAAAAAAAAACTTGCTTTGGAAAAGTTATCTCAAATTCTAAATCAAAAAGTTGTATTTTTATGTCAGCAAGTAGTACTCTTTCACAAAAAGGTTTTAAAGAATACAAAGTTATACTCTTGGATTTTATAAAAAAAAATCAATCAAAAGTTGCTAAATAAATCAGAGTATATCTTTATTATTCTTGAAAGAGTATCATTTCAACAAAAACTTTTTGGTGAGGAAAAACAAACAGAAAGAGAGATAAAATCCATACTTAAAAAAGCAAATCAAAGTATGCTCGAAAAAGAATTGCCAGAGCATACAAAATGAGTTTAAAAGAATAAAGCGTATGACATGTGCCCGAAAAAGCAAGAATAGGCACATGAGTAAGAAAATGATCAGAATATGCTTAAAAAGGAAATGCCAAAGCATATAAAACAGACAGAGTGGAAAGAGACAAAACATGTCAAATATGTGCAAATTTTCAAACTATATTTCATCTCACTAATCATTTCATGTCATCATACAATATTCCACATGGCTCAACATATGATTCCAACAACTCAACTTGTTCCTCAATACAAATCAATTGGGAGATGCAACAATTATGCAGTGTTGCAGGGTATTCCTTGCTCTCCTGAATGCAAGATAGTTGGGCTGATACTACTTGATCATTGTCTCAGTCATACATTAACTGTAATTGCTGATGTTCCTGCTGTGTACCTACAACAATTCTGGAGGACGGTGAGCAAGGTACCAAATACTAAGGACACGATCAAATTCATGCTAGATACTCATCAATTCACTTACACTGTGGATATGTTCCGAGATACTCTTTAATTACCAGTGGAAACTCCTGAGAATCCATTTGTCGCACCAGCCAACATCCACACTATTGAAGCATTCATGAACATAGTTGGTTATCAAGGTGTTGTTGACAAAGTTAGTGCTTTCTATACCAAGAATCTGGCGGTTCCCCCTCCTATAACAGGGAACTTCTTAACCCCAAGAGCTGATATATCATTTGCAGGTTTAGATGATTAGCATTAGGTATAGATAAATTGAGTCAAAAACAACTGATCTTAATACTAAAACAAGTGAGACTATAGGTAAAACAAATGAAGCAAATACTCAAAAATCTAAGACAGTCTATGAATCAGTTAACAGAGATAAAGTTATCATTGAGGATTGGAACTCAGATGATGAGGATGATGTGTCTGAAGTGCAAACAGTTAGTCCTGTTAAGACTAATGAGACTCAAACAGTTAAAACTAGAGTTGATAAAATTGATCAAACTTCTCAGAAACAAGGAATTGGTTTTAAGAAAATAAAAGCTTGCTTTGTCTGTAAAAGTGCTGACCATTTGATCAAAGATTGTAATTTTCATGACAAACAGAGTCAAGAACCTAAGCTAAAAACTGTGGTCAATACTGGTTTAAGGGTGGACAAACCAGTATGGGATAATACTAAAAGGGTTAATCATCAAAAAATTTCAAAATACCCTCATTTAAGAAAGACTTTTATCCCATCAGGAGTTCTAACAAGAACAGGTTTGATTACTCCTATTAAGCAAAATAAGAAAAGAGCAGTTCATAAAGTTAGTATTGCTAGGCCAGTTAGTACTGCTAGGCCAGTTAGTACTGCTAGGCCAGTTAGTACTGCTAGGCCTGTTAGTTCTGTTAGATCATTTGCTCCAAAAATAGCACAAACTAGTGGTGCTATTAGACCAATTTACCCAAGAATGGACAATGTAAGACCAAGAGGCTCATATTCACCTATCAAGAGGTCTTACTACATAAAACCAGCTTTTAGACCCAAATATTTAAAACAAGATGTTAAAACTTTTGGGGTTCAAAATATGACTACTGTTGGGTCAAAAGCAGTAGTTAATATTGGTAAGGGTAAGATGGATACTGACCTTAAAAAGTTAAGGTGGGTTTGGAGGCCTAAGGGAAATTACGTGGATCATATGTTCAAAGACAGTGGATCATTCATGCTTAAGAAGGTTGAGTATGTTGACCCAAAAGGAATTTCTAAGTCTGTAATGGCTTGGGTCCCTAAGAGATACTAATTCTCTTACCTTTTTAGAGGGTCAATCCGAGGTATCTGTTTACAGGGTTATGCAGTAGTGGATAGTGGTTGCTCTAGCCATATGACTGGCAACAAAGCTTATCTTTCCGACTATGAAGATTACAATGGAGGCTTTGTGGCTTTTAGAAGTGATCCTAAAGGAGGTAAAATAACGGGTAAAGGTAAAATCAGAACCGCTAATTTAGACTTTGGTGATGTTTATTTTGTAGATGAACTTAAGTTTAACCTTTTCTCTGTCTCACAAATGTGTGACAAAGTAAAAATAGTGGTCCTTTTTACTGAGATGAATGCCTTTTCCATATCTCCTAGCTTTTAAGCTTCTTGATGCAAAAGTCAAGTTGTACTTAGAAGATCCTAGAAAGGATGACCTGGTTATAGCTTGGACTTTAAAGAACATTATTCTCTGAGGTATAACTTGTGTTATTATGTAAATGCAACAGCATGATGAGTCTAAAAATATGGCAAGGAGTTGGTCATGTGAATTTTAAAAATATAAACAAGCTTGTTAAAGGTCACCTAGTTAGAGGGTCACATTCAAAAGTTTTTGTAAATGATCACACTTGTGTTGCCTGCAAGAAGGGTAAGCAACATAAGGTTTCTTGTAAGGCCAAGTTAGAAAGAATTATCAAAAAGCCCCTAGAATTACTTCATATGAACTTATTCGGACCTGTCTCTGTAGAAAGTATTAATAAGAAAATGTATTGTTTAGTTGTGACTGATGATTTCAGCAGATTTAGTTGGGTATTTTTCTTAGCTACCAAGATGAAAACAACTAAATCTTTGGTAAATTTATCATAGGCTTAGAAAACCAATTGAATCATAATGTTAAAATCATTAGATGTGATAATGGGACAGAGTTTAAGAACCATGCTATGATATGGAATTTGTGCTAGAAAGGAATAAAAGAGAGTTAGTGTGGCTAGAACTCCAAGCAGAATGGTGCTTGCCAGAAAGGAAAAACAGGACCCTAATTGAGGCAGCTAGAACTATGTTAGCAGACTCACTTTTACCTATCCCATTTTGGGCAGAGGTGTAAATACTGCCTGCTATGTACTGAATTAGGGTATTAGTGACCAAACTCTAAATAAGAACACCTTCATGAACTATTAATAGGTAACTCACCTAGTATTAGTTTTATGAGACCTTTTGGGTGCCCTTGACCATTTTAAACACCTTAGATTTCTTGGGCAAATTTGATGGGAAATCCGATGAAGGTTATTTGCTTGGATACTCTACCACTAGTAAAGCCTTTAGACTGTACAACAAAAGGACCAAAAGGGTATAAGAGAATCTGCACATTTATTTTCTTGAAGATAAACTACATGTGTTTCCCCCCCCCCCCCCCCCCCCCCCCCCCTTTTTTCCATTATTATATTTATATACTATGCAGGAAGTGGTCCTAATTAGATGTTTGATCTTGATTTTCTCACCAATTCAATGAACTATATTCCTGTTAGTGTGGAAAATCAGGTTAATATGGATACAGGTACACAAGATTCTTATGTTGCAGGTTCTTCAGGAAAAATATAGAGACCCTACTCAGGAATACATACTTACTTCCACTACACCTAATTATTGGACAAGGATTCCAGTAGAGATGTTGAACCAGCTGCACATGAAAAACCTTCTGAAAGTTCTCATAAAGACAATGATGTACAAGATTTAGAAGATGTTGTTGATAAGGAAGGACAACATCAGATAACAAAATATGAACAAGTCTTTCAAGATGAACTTGAGAAGATGATTGCTCAAGAAGTGGTTGCTAAAGCTCTAGATGATGCCACAAGACAAGCTTTTGAAGAAGAAAAGAGGAATATTGCATCTCAAAAGAGGGCAGCTCAAACTACCAGTATTAACAAACTTAGTACTGGTAGGTCATCTGTTAGTACTGCTACCACGACATATGTTAGTGTTGCTAGTACTCCCACAGGTGAAAATGCTGGTGAATCATCATTTGTCTATCTTGGAGGAAAAATACTTATTGATGCATCTACTCTCCCTAATGTTGATTTACCCATTGATCCAAATATGCCTGATTTGGAAGATGATTCTGATGCATTTTCAAGTGCTGGCATATTCAATGGAGCCTATGATGATGAGAATGTGGGTACAGTGGCTGATTTCAACAATATGGATGACACCATAAATGTCAGTCCTATTCCTACACTCAGAATTCATAAGAATCATCCAAAAGCTTAAATTCTAGGAGATCCTAAGTCAGCCGTTCAAACAAGAGGAAAGAATTCAAAAGGTTTTCAGCACAAACAAAAACAATTGGTGAGCTAATCTGCCAAACAGAAATAGAACTAATCACAAAGATCATCAAAACTATTTGTTAGCATGCTTTCTCCAAAGAAGAATCCCAAAACATATCACAAGCCCACAAGATGAAAAACTGGTTGTAGCATTGTAAGAGGATTGTTATGCAGTTCAAATTACAAAGGTTTGGTACTTGTTGGTTTGCCATCTGGGAAATGGGTAATTGGCACAAAGTGGGTCTTTAAGATAAAAGGGAATGATTAGAGAAGTATTGTTGTGAATAATAAAAGCCAGGCTTGTAGCCACAAGGTTTAGACAAGAGGAAGGAATAGATTATGATGAGGTTTTTGCACCTGTTGCCAGGATAGAGGCAATCAGGTTATTTTTAGCCTTTGCATCATACATGGGATTTACTATTTACCAAATGGATGTTAAAAGTGCATTTCTCTATGGCACTATTGAAGAGGAGGTTTATGTCCACACCTCATGGCTTTGTTGATCCTGATATCCAAAACAAAGTCTATAAGGTGATTAAAGTCTTTATGGTCTTCATCAAGCCCATAGGAGCTGGTATGTAGTCATCTTTCTTCTTTATCTGATGAAATGGTTTCAGGAGAGGTACATAGACAATTACATTATTTATACCAAGAGAAAAGAGAGTAACATTAGTTAGTCCAACACCTTTTTCGCCATAAAATCTTCTCAAATGGTGTTTGTGGATGACATATTTTTTGGTTCTACAAAGAAGTCTATGTGTACAGAGTTTGAAGACTGTATGCACAAAAATTCCAAATGAGCTCTATGGGTGAACTCACTTTCCTTTTGGGACTTCAAGTGAAGCAACAACCTGATGAAATCTTTATTTGTCAGGGATTTAGTATGTAGCAGACGTCCTTAATGTGATGTTTGATTTTTGGTCCATCAGAACAGCTTCTATCCTATTGAGTCTAATAAGCCATTGGTCAGGATGAAGATTGTGAAGATGTAGTTGTACATGTCTACCAGATATCATGTTGGTTCCCTGATGTATTTTGACATGCATCCAGGCCAGATCATCATGTTTGCTTTGTTGTGGGTCGACTCGTGCTAATTTCAAGTCACTCCAAAAGCACACTCTTAATGCTGTAAAAGGATTTTTAGGTACCTCAAAACATCAACCCAAATTAGGTTTTATGGTATCCTAGGGTTTCACCTTTTGAAACTAGAAGCTTTTTCAAACAGTAACTATGGAGGAGCCAGCATTGACAGAAAATCAACAAACAGGTGGCTGTCACATTTTCGTGGTAGAAGATTTGCTATCTTGGCATTCAAGAAGCAGGACTATTGTGCAAATTCTATACTGAGGCAGATATGTTGAGTTGCTCACTGTTGTATGGCAAGTACTATGGATACAAAATCAGATGATGATTGTGGTTTTAATTAATGAACACCAAATCCATATTGATAATTAAGTAGAATTACGTGTTATTAAGAATCATGTTGACTCACTCTAGGGGACCAAGCATATCAAGATTCGATTTCATTTTAACGAGTTGCTATGAGAAATGATGATTAGGTAGTTATCAAGATTCACACAGATTCTAATGTTGCAGACCTTCTCACCAAAGGATTTGATGTCACAAGATTTAACTTTTTGGTGGTTAGCATTGGGATGTTAAATCTATAGCTATATTTGAGGGGAGGTTATATGTACACTAGAGGGTAAATATGATGAATACTTGGTTAATACTGGTGAGCTTAGTTGATACTGTGAGTTACAACTTTGTACTGCTAGTACAAAATTAATACTGCTAGGTTCAGTTAGTACTGATGTATACATATCGATTGGTGTGACTATTAGACGTTTTCTCTGAAGGGAGGACTATGATGGTATCATGTTCCTTCAGTGTTGGTTGTGAACAACACAACAAATGGTCATCGGTTCACCATGTCTAACAGACTTCAAGAACTGGCTAGTCCAAAGCAAATGATTTTGGTAAAGACTTCTCAAATCCATTGATGGTTGATAGTTTACCAAAAACTCTATGGTTATCAATGCACCATGTTATTGCAATGAAGCATTGGCTGGTCCAAAGCAAATGGCCTTGGTAAAGACTTCCAAATCTGTTTTAGGTTAGGTAGGGTTGTTTAGTTGCCAAAACTATAAAAGTGTCAATGACCACTCTCTCAAAGAGGTTACACACTTAGAACGTGGGGAGGAAAGTGGAATCTTATGGATGTTAATTGGCAAACTATATCCAAATTGTCTATTTTGTGAGGAAAAAGAATAGAGAGATTTGGTGAGTTCAAAAACAGAAAGAGAGTTGTGTGTGAAAAACAAAAATGAGTGTTTGGTGAGAAAAAGAATTAAGAGATATTTTGTGAGTTTAAAAACAGAAAGAGAATATATGAGAGTCTACATTGGTGCTGAATATCTTTGATGGATCAAGTTTGGAGTTTAATTTTTTTTTTTTTTTTTTTTATTATTTTTAAAACTGTTGGTACCACACTTAGTACTATTAGTGTTAAGTTAATACTGCCAGGCAAGTATTACTACTGTTGGATGAAGTTAGTACTGTTAGACTTAAAATTAGTACTGCTAGACCAAACTTCGTACTGCTAAGTGACCGTTAGTACTGTTTGAGTCCTAACAGATTTTCCTCAATTAAAGAGCCGTTGAGATATTTCTGCCACATCTATAGCTTATAGGGTTTGACTAATTGGAGACTTCTTGATTTATCTATATCATTAAACGATTTCTTTCAAGATAAGTACAACTCTTTTACAGTCGGTTGAAAAACATACTCTTTAAAACCATCACTCATTCATTCAATTCACTAATACCAGAAACCTTACACTTTATCACCAACGACTTATCCCAACCTCATTTATCAACTTTTCATTAATCAAATTGGCACAGTTGGGATTTTGCGGACAAGCATAATATGGTCGGGCATATTTGGTTAATCTAAAAAGTAGTGGGGCTTTGATGAAATCATAGATTTCTTACTTCAAAGCCGTATATGCTATGCTCGCACATGAATATCCCATCATTTTTGTGTCCCTTATTGAAGAATTTGGGAAAAAATCGTTGTTTTGAGCAAAGAGGAAGGACTTCAAGCTATTTTCTTGCAACTATTGATGGACTGAAAGCTCATACTGAAGATTCTTTAAGAAGACATTTGGAAGGTTAGATGTATGCAGAAGGATTTCTTCACTCTTCCAATGTAGAAATATTTAAGCACTTAGCTTAATATTGGGGGAATGATGACTTAATTTCTGAAAGGCCTTCATTCTTTAAAGGTCATTTCTCACCCTAATGGAAGTTCTTTATTCACACAATTCTGCATTGTTTGAGCTCCAAGAAGACTGCATAGGATCAATTCAGTAGCAACATTGCTACAGCACTCATCTGTCTAGCTACAAGCAGGAAGTTTAACTTTTCTAAATTTATTTTTGAAGCTATGGTTAAGAATTTGGATAGCCCACACAAATTCTTATTGTATCCCAGGTTTATTCAACTCCTTCTTAACAAACAACAAAGGTTACTCTTACCTCATACTAGAACTTATCCCACTCCTATTCTTACAAGTAAACTGTTTAGTAATATAAGGAGAGCCTCTAAGGGGTATTCAGGGGTAGTGACACCATTGTTTGAGAATATGTTGGTACAAGCACATGATGAAGAACAACAACAATCACCCTTAAGGATCACATCTTCACCATCATTATCTCCACAACCCACTCCACCATCCCCTTCACCAGAACCAATTCAACCCACCTATGTGGCAGAGGAGACTGCTTCTATGCCCTATGATTCACCTCTCCATGCTGTTCACTCACATGGAAGTGCTGAGGGTAGTGTGCAACAACATGATTTGATGGTTTTGGTTACCAAATTGAATGACAGGATTGATGGATTGGAGAAGGACTTGCTGCAGACAAAGAAGACTTATAGTACTGCTCTCACCAAGTTAGTACTTAGAGTAAAGAAACTGGAGTCCAAGCTAAAGTCTGGCAAGGCAAGGAGAAAGGCAAAGATTGTTCTTTCTGATGATGAAGAGATTATAGAAGATTCTTCCAAACAGGGAGGAAGATTTCTCAAATTGATGAAGATCCAACAGTTTCACTAGTACAAGATGAAGGTATTTATTGGATTCCACAGGAAGAGGAAGTTCATGAGAAGCCCATTGATGAAACTAAAGTACTTGTACAAGAAGAGACTCCCACTGAAATCATTAAAGAACATAGAAGTGGTGAGAAAGGTAAGATGGAGATTAGTACTGCTAACATACAAGTTAGTACTACTAGTCCTCTAAAGGTTAGTACTGTTGTACCTCATGTGTATATAAGAAGGAGTGCCAAGGATAAAGAAAAAGCCATAATGGAGAAAACCTGCTACTCTCAAAGATGGTTATGAAAAGACTCAAGTTCAGTTGAAGTATGTGATGAGGAGTTACCTAGGGAAGTTGGAAGAAGAAGAAAGAATCAGGTTTAATGCAAGAAAACAAGAACAAGAAGCTTTGCAAGAAGAAGAAGAAGAAGAAAGACTAAATCTGGAAGCAACTAGGGAATTGCAAAGACAACTTGATCTAGGATAAGATGTTCACAATTCAACTACTCAAAACTCTGGGAATTGACTAGGATGATCCAAGTGTACTAAGATATCATGCTTTGAAGAATAAACCTGTGTTAATAGCTCAAGCAAGAAGGAATATGATTACATATTTGAAGAATCAAGAAGGCTACAAGGAGAGCTACATCAAGAAAATGAGCTATAATGACATCAGACCAATTTTATGGGATCATGTCAATACTTTTATTCCTATAGGGTCTGAAGTTGGAAAAGATTCTTCTAAACCAAGTGAAAGAGAAACTTCAAAAATAGTAGAAGAAGAGAAGGTTGAAGAAGAAGATGAGAATCCTGAGCCAGTGTTGATTGAAAAGAAAGATGTTGGAATTAGAAGAAAAACACTTGCAAGAAGAAGAGCAAGTGACAAACAAGGTCAAGACAGCTCAAAGAGACAGAAGAAAGAGAAAGAAACAGCTGATTATAAGGAAGAAAAGGTAAAGTAAGAATGGTGTGTGTGCCAGTAGTTCCAGATAGAGGAGAATTTGTAGATCCTGAAATCTTGCTTACTAGTTTATATAGTTGATTGGGGAATTCAAAAATTTAGGAAATATGCATGTTTACAAGATCATAAGAGCATATGGAAATACTAGTTATCATAAAACCTTTGAGAGTATGCTGAAAAGTTTTAATAGACATAACTTAGAGGTTTTACACAGATTAGTAATGGAAAGATTTCAAGATAACACTCCAGAAGGATACAATTTGATGTTATGGGGTGATCTGAAGATACTAGTAGATCCTGAGCAAGATGATTGGACATCTTGGAGATCAAAACAGGTGGAAAAATAACAGTTGGAAGCTGTTGAAATTGTGACGTGACTACACACTGATGGTTGATGGTACTTTGATGATATTCATATGTTTGTAGAGATAAAGTTCCACCTTCACCAAAGAAAAAACACTTCAGTAGGATGTTAATGGATATTAGATTTAGAAGTTGGGAAGAAAAAAAAAACAGAATAGTGCTATGGCATTTGAATTTGCTAAAGTTTATCAAAGACTCAGATTTGAATAAATAAGTGTGTGTTTGAATGATATCCTCAGCAAAATACTAATTGAAGTTCTAGGTCAGAAGGAACACTTGAGATTTGAGAGTAAATCACAAGTTTAGGGGAGGATTGTTAGGATTCTGAAGCTTCGTAAAGTTTAATACTGCTGGCGCAAGATAATACTGGCTAGTGAAAACTTATGTATGTTATGTAGATTTGAAGAAGTATGGTCTTCTAAGTCTTGTACTACTAGACTTTGTAGTTATGTACTGTTCAGTACAATGTTAGTATTTGCCGTAATAGTTAGTACTGTTAGTTAGTATTAGTACTGCTAGTGTATTGTATTAGTACTGCTTATGAGATATGTATGAGATAAATTAGGAATAGATATGCATTATCTCTTAACGCGTTTTGTAAAGACCATTAGGGTTTACTTAATCTATAAAAGGATCCCTGGGCATAGTTAGTAGATATAGTTCTACACATATCAATAGAGATCTATTAGTAATCATAGTTTTTGTAATCTGTAACCTAGGCAGATTCAAGTTATAATATAAAGTTCTTTTTTTATTCTTAATATTGATCTTCTTAGCATTATTGATTAGTTTCAGTATAATCAATAGTGTTCAAATCAGTGTTTCATTATTGTTGCTTTAGAATTATCTAAAGGAACAACCTCTTTACAAGCTAAAGGTTAAGATCTATTCAGAAAACGATCCAACAGGATACGAAAGTAATTTTTGAAAATAAAAGGTGAAAAATGAAAAATATAACTTTCATATGATTGATTGTGGTATACGAAAGCAACTCAAGGGACTGAGAATGACAAAGTTGGAAAGTAGCTTTCGTAGGGATTAAAAGGTTTACGAAAGAAACTCAAAGGACTGAAAATGACAAAGTTGGAAAGTAGCTTTCGTAGGGATTAAAAGGTTTACGAAAGAAACTAAAGGGACTAAAACTATCAACATATAAAAGTGTCTTTCGTAGGGTTTTAATAGCTTACGTAAGAAACTTAAGGGACTAAATTTGCCAAAATGTGAAAGTTATTTTCGGAGATATAAAAGGCACAGTTACATACGAAAACTTTATCACTTTCGTAAAAATCAAAAAGTTAGGTTTCGTAATCTCTCTAAGTCATTTGAGCTTTCGTATCTAAGAACTTTCGATCCAAATCGATTTGTTAAACTCTTGTGCTAGAAAATGTAAGAATCGAGTCTATTTTTGTAATATTTTTGTTATTAATTGTTTTATTTAATTGATTACATAGGTTTCGGTCAGATCTAGGGTTTCGTAAATTCAAAAGTTGTTTAGAAAACAAAATTGATTGAGGAAAAATGCTAATATGTGATTGATAACATGATTGGAATTGCTTGATCGCTGGAAATATCACTTTATGGATTGTAATCATTGGTTTCGTAACTAAGACATGTTTCGTAACTTTAAAAGTTTGATAAATAAGCTTAAATGATGAAAGATAATAAATAAGCTGTCGAAATAAGCAGGATTATTAAGCTTATCACATTTTTTTGAAAATCAAAGTTCGCGAAAGTAAATGTTCACAGGTTTCAGTTTCGTGAACAGTATTGGGCCAATGGGTTTCGTAAGTGATGTTTTGGGCATAACTATGGGTTTCGTAAGGGTTAATGAATTAAAATTTTAGGTTTCGTATAAAGGAAAAATTGGAATAAATTTGTTTTATCCGAATATCAAAAAGGGTTTTCAATGTTAAAAAAGGCATCCTGCGAAATCAAATGATAAATTTTATTTCCAAATCATATTTTATATTGATAAATGGACCAAATGGTGAAGATTGTGTCTGGTTACGACCGTTTCCTGAATTTAACAGGATAAGGAGTGAGCAATCTACTGACCATCCAGATATCGTATATAAGATTATGTTTTGTTTAACAAAAATTTTCAGTCAAAAGCGATCAATGATTTCAAGTTATAAAAAGGAACATATGATGGAAATGCAAAAAGTGAGCTCCAACTGTCTGTGATCATAACGTTTCTCATGTATCATCAAATGAAAAAGTTTAAGTTTTTGAAAAAGATTGTTTCAAAATCATTCAAAAATGATTTATGACTATCTTTTTGGACATAATGGATATTATGGTCTAGTCATGTCTGGTTTCGACCATTTTCTGCATTGAACAGAATGAGGAGTGAGTGGCTTAGTGACCATCCCATTTATGTCTCAATAAATTGGTTATGTAATCAATGTTTTCCAGGAATCTTTGAAAAAAAACTTGCTTTGGAAAAGTTATCTCAAATTCTAAATCAAAAAGTTGTATTTTTATGTCAGCAAGTGGTACTCTTTCACAAAAGGTTTTAAAGAATATAAAGTTATACTCTTGGATTTCTTAAAAGTCAAAAGTCGTTAAACAAATCAGAGTATATCTTTATTATTCTTGAAAGAGTATCATTTCAACAAAAACTTTTTTGTGAGGAAAAACAAACAGAAAGAGAGAGAAAATCCATACGTGAAAAAGCAAATCAAAGTATGCTCGAAAAAGAAATGCCAAAGCATACAAAATGAGTTTAAAAGAATAAAGCGTATGGCATGTGCCTGAAAAAGCAAGAATAGGCACATGAGAAAGAAAATGATCAGAATATGCTCAAAAAGAAATGTCAGAGCATAAAAAACAGACAGAGTGGAAAGAGACAAAATATGTCAAATATGTGCAAATTTTAAACTATATCTCATCTCACTAATCATTTTATGTCATCATACAGTATTCCACATGGCTCAACATGTGCTTCCAGCAGCTCAACTTGTTCCACAATACAAACCAATCGGGAGATGCAATAATTATGCGGTGTTGCAGAGTATTCCTTGCTCTCCTGAATGCAAGATAGTTGGGCTGATACTACTTGATCATTGTCTCAGTCACGCACTAACTGCAACTGCTGATGTCCCTGCTGTGTACCTACAACAATTCTGGCGAACGATGAGCAAGGTACTAGATATTGAGGACACGATCAAGTTCATGCTGGATACTTAACAATTCACATACATTGTGGATATGTTCCGTGATACTCTTCATTTACCAGTAGAAACTCCTGAGAATCCATTTGTCGCACCAGCCAACACCAACACTATTGAAACATTCATGAACAGAGTTGGTTATCAAGGTCTTGTTGACAAAGTGAATGCTTTCTACACGAAGAATTTGGCTCAACCATGGTAGACTATGTTCAAAGTATTCAACCGCTGCTTAACAACAAGAACTTCTGGCTTATGTCAGACAAGATTCAACATTCTTCAGTTGTTTCATGCTGTACTCAACCAAACACATGTTGATTATGCTCCTCTTCTTTGGTTGGACTTTAGAACAATGATGTTTTCAGACAAAAGGAGTCTATTTAGTATCCGCTGTTTTAATCAAGGTTGATTATTGCTGATCTGATGAAGAAATTTCCCAATATTCCCAAAAGGCTTGAAGAAGATTATCATTCTATCAAGGATGATGTTCCTCTGGTGAGTATGTATACAACAGAAAATATCTTAGTTCGAGGGATGCTGATTCTGGATGCTCTCCTAACTGCGGAGATTAGAGAGACGGATGATTTTAAGGAGTATGAGACGGTGTTTATGAAGGTAGCCATTCTAATGAATCAACCGCAACCGGTTGTTTCTACCCAAGGAACGAATAGGACTACACCTAGAGCCCCTAGGACGCCTACCGTTTCTGCTAGTCCTCAGGAGACGAAGAAGAGGAAGCAGACTGCTGGAGAATCTAGTTCAAGGAGAATTACTATCAAAAGGAAGAAACAAAGTACACCATCTATTACACCTCCTGGAGATGATCAAGAAAGAGATGCAATAGCTGAAGCAACTCTTCTAAGTTTAACTCTTCATAAAACTGCTTTGCTTGCTGAGGCTCAAGAAAATATTGCTAAAGTTCAAGAAAAACTAGTATGTGGATGGAAGATTGGATAAACTGGTTGTGGTGATGATGATGACGAATCTTTGCCAAGTTGCATTTGTTGATTCTGTGCTAATGATAATGGTGATGATACTAGATCTAGTTGAGCCCGGGAGTCATAGGAACATTCTAGAACATGTGTATGATGATGTTGCAGCTAAGATACGATGAAGTGATTGATGAGAAAGAAAAAGAAGTTGTTGAGATTGTGAAGGAAACAAATGTTGATGATACTAGTGCTAAGAAGCATAGTGAAGTTGTAATGGAGAAAGAGGTTGTTGATATGTTAGGTAGTTAGGAGATTAGGAAAGAGCAAAAGCAAACACCAACTCCTTCACCCACTAGATCTCCTAGGAATGATTTATCTTTAGATAAAATAATTTCCAAAGAATTAGCTAATACTGCCACACCAACAACTACTACATCCTCCAAAACACCTTCAACAACAACACGTCAGAAGAAATCTTTCATTGCTAAAACAAGACGTTTACCAGAAAGTATTGCGGGCATGTGCAGACGAAGAGGATTATTTCGATCTCATATCAAGACCAAATTTATCACTCAAGAGTTCTTTGTGGAAAAGATTAAAGAAGTAATACAAGACTGTGACAAACTTGTTCCTGAGCTGACAGTTACAACGACAAATGATTTGCTAAAAAAAGAGATGCCTCGCTTGGTAAAGCTTGCAGTCAACAAGGATCGAGAAGTCTCTCCTATTGATATATATCTGGTATGGTATCTAACGAATTTGCTACTCATAGACCAAAGTTGATTGAAAAACTATTTTAAAAGCACATGCAGAACACAACTCTCAATCTTTATCCCAAAATAAAGTCTTCAACTGCTACCACATCATCTACTGATCTTCAACAACAACTGTATTTAATTATGAAGACAAAACCTCAAGATCAAGCAGCTGATCTAGAACTCAGAATGTTTGAAAGTAAGTTTTTGAAGAAACCGCCTCTGCTAAGTGAATTAGATCAAGACATAATGAAGGCATACGAAAGAGAAATTTCCAAGCGTTTAAGTCATCGACAGCAAATGCGGAGATGGGAATCTTTTGTGAATGAAAGACCAATTCTACAAACGATGAAGCATCTATAATAATCAACCCTTAGGGGGAGATTGTTAGAAACGATAAAAAGTGTTAATTATTATTATGAATTGGTCTTAGTTTAGTTTATAGTTTTATTAGTAGTTTTGATGTAATAAAGTCTATCTTGGTAAAGTTGACCAAGGTTTGACTAAGTGTAGGGAAAATAGAATAGTTTAGTAATAAGTATATATACTCATCTTGGAGGAGTATATATACATGTCTTGTCTTTGTAACAATCACTTCTCCCTCCCATTTCTATTTTCCCCTTTTGAAATGAAAATTTAGAAAATGATGAAAATACTCTCTAGCTCCTATCTTTTATTCTAGTAACTTTCGTATGGTATCTACTTAGCAAACATAACATCTAACAACCTCTTATCTACTCAGCTGGTCTACCTTGTAAGTTCGACAAAGGAGTAAATGCCTATAATAAATACAATAATAAAAGCGATAGCATTTACTCCTTACAGCATTCTCTATTTATACTAATACGAGGTTGCATCCTTAGTAGGGGTAATTTTAACTGATGAGTAATATACTGAAACATAGCGTAGACGGTAATTTTAACCCAAATTAAAAAAAATATGGCACATACCAATGAAAACTTTGTATTATTAGCGTCTCATGGATAGGACTTATATGACTAGCACAAATACCTTACCACTCTAAAAATTTCACCCCAACAATGTGAGGTTCGCCCCTAGATCTTTAGGAATTCAAGCACCCATCTTTAGTGCCTAAGATAGTTTTACCTTTAGCTTGATCGAGTTAAGGAATGAGCAATCATATATATCGCGTTCATGGATTTGATCGTGCATATGTGGTTTTGTCGCTTTTTCTGGAGCATTGGTATTAGTTAAAATATATAAGAGTCTACCGGTAGTATATTAAATTTTAGAACTTGCTTTAGTAATGCATCTCGAGACTGCTTAGTAAGATCGCATTCGTGTGATTAGGATTTGCTAAATGATAAGAGGCACTAGGATAAACCCTGTTTTGAACCTGTATTTGTTATTATGGTCTCCGCGATCATATAACTATCCACATACCCTTGCTATGCACTCATTTTTAGTGCAAGATACCCCTAATACACCCCTCCGGGCCTATCCTTTTCGAGGTTCTCGTAATTTTCTAGTGGATTCCAGATTATTAATAAAGAGCATTGTTTACACATTTACCAAAATGTTACAACTAAATCGCCCTAGCCTTCCTTGTATGTACTCATTTTTAGTATATTATTGTTATCACATTTGTAAACCCAGTTAATTAATTGGTTGAGTACGTGGTTGCCAAGTCGAGTCTTTTATTAGTGTAATAGTTTTGGGATGATTGGGATTCATGGTAGTTTTTATTTTATGAAGAAATAGGGAAGAAGTCAAATTATTACCCACATACATGCTTAATACACTCCTTGTTATTTTGATCCTTTCAATTCGGGCCATTAGATTAGTTTATTTTGATGAGTTTTAAAAATTAAGTGTAGGGGTGCGTTTATAAACCCCAAGTCATGTATTATTATGTTTCAGCAGATGGCAGGGGAAAAGTGTACGAAAAAATAGAAAAAAAAGTGAAAAGAAAAAAAAAGAAAAAATTGAGAACAAATAGAAAAAGAATAAAAAATGTACGGGCTTCCATCTTGCTTATGTTTATGTTTATGTTTATGTCAGAAATAGAGTCTGAAAAGAATAAGAAAAAGTTTGATGTAGAGTTTGTATATCTTAATCTTAGTGTGGTCGAGCCTTGGCTTAGCAACGCCTTCGCATGTATTCTTGTATATTAATTAACTCACCACCACCCCAAATCTACCTAAATATATCCCATCCGTTTCTGTTTTCGTTTAACTTACACCTATATACCACAACCCTTCAAAGACCTCTTTGATATTAATTCCTAGGTGCTTACGCCACAAAGGTGGAGGTTTGATCCTTTCTCAAGCCTATGGTAATTTATATGCTATGACAGGTAATGAGTATTAATTTTCCATTTCCCATATTGTTATAATTCATTATACACCCGAGAGAAAGAGAGGATCCAAACACTTATTGTGATGTGCTAGTATATAATTCCGTGCTTTTAATTACGAGGTCTAATAGGTTGTGTCATAAATTATCTTTGAAAGTAAGTTAAATGCCCTCGATATTGCTATTGTCTAGGTAGAAAATCTCATTTGCTTAAGGACAAGCAAATCCTAAGTGTAGGGGTATTTGATGATGTCACACCCCGCTAGAAGCGGAAACACGGGATGAGACATAATGATTTACATCGCACAAGATACAAGATTACACCAAAGTTTAATATCGAGAATTTGATTTACAAAGTTACATTGAATACAGCTTTAAATATGAAATACTTGTGTGTCCTTGGAAAAGTATCGTGGTCTTGGTAAAATATTGTACTCCATTACCTCTAATTTATTATTCTGATCACCTGAAAATGATACTCGAAAGGGTCAACATTATGTTGGTGAGCTCGTAGGTTTAGAAGTAAACCCAGTTGCTGTGCTAGAGAGTAAGAGTGGACAATTGTGCAATATGAAAGCAGAATGCATATAATAATATTTAATGTATCAACACATCAACACATCATACCAGGGTATCCCAACCCAAATCAAACATATTAATAGAATTCCCGCGCGCTTATAGTCCTCCGGACCTATCGCCTACCAGCTGGAGCTACACAGTAGGCTAAATAGTGTGGTGCAGAAATTCACAGTGGAACTTCGCATAAATAGATCTCATAGTATTCGCATAGCATTCACATAGTGTTTACATAGCATTCATATAGTGTTTACATAGCATTCATACACACAATCATAGGCATATAGCATTGTCCAAAAGAAAATAAAAATGTTTTTGCACAGTATTAAAAGTAGTTGAAATAGGTTTTGAGTATCATTTCCCCCCAACGGAAAAGAGTTTAAAAATGAGGCTACGAGAACTCACCTCAAATAAGATGATGGTAGTTAAAAGTGGACGATCTCTAACTAAACGCGCAACATTACACGGCCACGACCTAGTTAATAAGTTTTACTTAGTAATATATTTTATGAAAACAACCTATTGTACAAGCGTTTGCGTTAGAGTTTGTAAAAATGTTTTGTGAAATTGCTTATAAAAGATTTCATTAAGTATTTTGACTCGATGAATTTAGATCAAGGTGCGATATAAGTATTACTTGGAAATAGAATTGGATTTTCATAACTGAATAGAATATTAAGTATTTAAAAGTAGATCTGAAGAGAACTGGACAAGGAAGAAATAACGATATTTAGGGTGAGAGATTTATTGAATAAATACGGAGACGCATACGAGATGAGTGTTAAGAAATCGAGGATCAAAGAAATAAGAATTTAGTTAATTAAAAATCGTAGAACTAATAATTAAGATAGATTAGAATTTAAAAATTAGAAATAGTAATATAAATAGATGATTTAAGAATGTTAGGATTTCATTTTATGTGACGACATTTACGGAATTATCATAGTTTATAATAGCACCACACGCGGGGACTAGAATAGACATTCTTGTATACTTAGCATTCATGTGGGCTATAAATACCCCTCCAAGGCTTTCATGGAGGGGTTGAGACTTGTATTATTTTACACTTTCACTAGTTTTAATCAACATGCACGCACGAGGCTTGTACATTATGTTTTTTAAATATATTTATAATTTTTATTTTTATTTTGTTTTATAAGTTATGAAAGTTTAGGGTTATTTGTTTTTTTTAAGTCATAATAAAATTTGTAAATTTATAAATTTACACTTAACTCTATTCAATTTATTTAAAATTAAACCACTAAAGTTTTATTAATTACCTCGTCTTTTTTTTAAGTTCTTGTTTTTATAAATTTGACACATATATTTTTATGTGTTTTTTTCTTTATCAGATTTCTCCACCAAAATAATGCCAATTTTAGAAGTATTTAAGCTTTTAAATTAAACATATATTCAAAGATTCTTTTTTTTTAAATGCAAAAGTCCTCACTTTTCGTTTTCCTTTACTAAGTAAAAGATTTATTTTACACCTTTTGTTTCTCTTTCTACTCTCACTAGAATAATGGCTATCTTATGGTTTGAGTACTACCGGATCATAGATTCTTTAGTTCTTTCAATTGGTATCAAGAGTCATGGTTACACTCTTGCGTCTGTTTATATTTTTTGTGATCCGATCGGTTTTAAAATCTGTCACGGTTTATCAAATACTCCGTATGTCATTTTTTTGTCATTTTATGTGTCACTTCTTGTCACTCTACTGGTTCAGTAAACATATTGACTGTCTTGGCTTATTTTCGTGCTTATTTCTTAGGCTTATTGGTGGTTTAGTGCTTCAGTTCGTGCTTATTTCATCCTTGTCCAAAGCTTATTTACAGCTTAACGTAATATGCTTATTTCGTATCTTTTTGAGTGTGTCCAATTGCTTATTATCAAAGCTTATTACTTCTGGGATTATTTGGATTTGAAAGGTAACACAGATCCAAAATATTAGCTTTCTAGGACAGATTTCAAAAATATGGTACAGCGATTTATACCACCAAATCCGGCGATTTATACATCCACAAAGGCGGCGATTTATACCACTTCTGGGCGGCGATTTATACGCTAGGACTCAGACCAAGTCAACTCGGTATTTACC
Organism: Tanacetum coccineum; assembly: GCA_026074375.1. NCBI lineage: Eukaryota > Viridiplantae > Streptophyta > Magnoliopsida > Asterales > Asteraceae > Tanacetum > Tanacetum coccineum. The sequence continues at coordinate 67,474 of BQNB010018311.1, forward strand.
GAGTTGACTGAGTCGACTCAACTGAGTCAGTTCAAACCGTTCATTACCGAGTCAAAAGCCAAAAGAAAAAGACAAAAATGAGGAATGAGATAAACAGACATTAAACCATATCAAACTAACCCACAACCAATTACATTATCTACAACATCAATCCAACTCAGCCGCTACAATCATCACAAAACCAACAACATCTAATTACAACAAATCTAACTAATCCTACAAACCCATCGTCACATTCATTCAACAACAATACCATCTCCCATCTCCACCAACAACACTCGAACTCTAATAAATTAAATGATCTCAGATTCTTCGTGTTTTAATAAAATCTTTACAGATTTTTTGTTAACACATGCTCATCATAGATCTGTGAAAAAGCAAAGCCTTTTATTAAATATACAAAGATAAAGATAAGGTTTATAACAATTAGGTTATAACCTTTCTTTGTTTCGATTTTGAAAACAAGAAAACGAAAATCAATTACACCATACCCGAGACCACTTGAATGATCTTGAAGCTACAATTAACTTGATCTTCGTCGGCTATTGATTCGAACTAAGCAGCAAGAAAAAGAGATTAGATAAATTAATTTGTTAACTGAGTATGGATGAAAGAATAATGGGGGCTTATCATCTTGAGAAGTTTATTTGGATTGATATGTGATTAAAAGAACAAATGTTGATTTATTGTTTCATTGTTAGATGTGTATGGAAAGAAAATAGAAAGGGGGTGGATGATAATATGATAGGGTTACTGATTTGTAGGGATTGTTGGTTTATATAAATGTCTTAATTCTATAATTAGGCTGAGTATTCGTGGGAGAAATGGGCCTAGCCATAATTTGGGATTAATTGTTCATATTGGGCCTTAACCATCGTTGATGACTTGATGTAATAACATATTATACGTATATGGGCTCAGGCCCAATACAACAAATAGCTGGACTGTTAAGCCTGACAAGGGCCATGCTCCGGATATTTCAAAGACGCACGCGAGTATCTTCTCAACCGCACCCCGTG
>BQNB010018312.1:0-42929 GCA_026074375.1 Tanacetum coccineum
TGGAATGATTGGGAGAATTCAAGGCTATGGAAGATTTCACCTCACCACACAACCTTATAAATAGAAGAAGATTTCAAGCAAGAAGACATCATCTTTTTAACTTTCTTTTCTAGCATTTTTATTTTACTACAATTATATTAAATACTCTATTTTAAGTTTTTTACTTAAGCATTTTTTCCAAGCATTGTACTCTCAATGTTATTCAATAAAAAGTGAAGGTTCACTATATCTTTCCATTACTGTTCCATGATTTGCAAGCTTTTGGATGATAAGTCAATAAGGGATGGGCTTATTGGTGCCTACTAGCTTATGAAAATAAGCTAGAGCTTGTTGATCAAAGCTCCTTAGAGCATTTACATCCTTGTTTAAGCAAAGGATTAAGGTGTGTTCCATTTTTCATTCAAAAAGCTTATTTTGTTATTTTCTTATTCAAGTGCTTATTTATGCTTAATTGGTTTTAATATTGCTTATTACTTCTTTTAGAATGCTGTTCATAGTCTGGTTCTAAGTATTATTTAGTTTTCATAAAATCTGTCCAAAAAAGCCAAAAATAGCTATTTGAGTTTGCTTATTGTTAAGTGCTTATTTATGAGTTTTAATTGCTTAAATGTCTTTAATATACATTGTGCTTAATTTGTTTTGCATTTTTAATGATTCTCAAAATCTGTTTTAGCTTTAAAATAAGTTTTTTAGAGTTTAAAGGGGTGTTTGGCTTAACAGTATTAACCATAGGTTAATACTGCTAAGGCTTTTGTGGTTTTCAAAATCCATTTTGGATTGGTTCTAAATCATTTTCTGAACAAGTTTATTTAAAGTTTGATATAAGTTTTTAGTAAATCTCAAGTTTTCTCAATCATTCTTAAATTCTGTGAAGATTTCAAAGTTCTAATCTGTCATAAATTGGTTTTGGATCTAAGAGGTTTGAAAGTTGTGTTTTCACAAGTCAAATGCAGTCTAATGCATGTTTTAAATCTGTTTTTGAAGGCCTTAAACTGTTCCATTGAACAAAAAAGAGTTTAGGATATTTCTGTCATAAATTCTATTAGAACAGTTTTAAAAGTCTCTTTTTGATCACAAATTAAACCTAGCTTTAATCTGTTTTTGTGTTAAAAGTTGATTTATATCAGCTTATTGAAGGTCATTGCCAATCTGTTTGAGCTTAATTTTAGGTTTAGAGCTTATTTTCTAATATAGGGCTGCATAAGCTGTTTTAGTCTTTTATAAAAAAAAACTTAAAAAAAACCAAAAATATAGTCTCATTGTGAACAACCTAATTCAGAAGGTCATAACTAGCTTATTATTAGTTCAAAATGCTTAATTCTTGCTTTTCTAAGTAGCTTATAATAGTAGCTTAATTTGTTTTGAGTTTCTTAAGTCTAGCTTATTAGTTTAATAACTTATTATTGAGCTTAAAAATTGCCTTTCAGTCACTTTCTTTGCATTTTTCATCAAAACTATTTAAGTGCTTATTAAAATTCAGCTTATTAGGATTGCTTATTTTGATTTAGATTTGCTTATTAAGTTTAATTAGGCCCTTAGAAGCTTATTTGGTCTTAGCATTAAGCTTTAAATAGCTTATTAACTTAATCAATTTAGACTTAAAGCTTTTAAAGCCTTAAGTCAAAACTGTGACTTGATTAAGCTTATTTCTAGCTTAATTCTTAATCTCAGAAAAATTTTCTTCACAAGAAGTGCTTATTTAAGCTTTTTAAATAAGCTGTTAAAGAAGTTTAGCAAATAAAAAAATATTAGGCCGTACAGGGAAGCCCCAGGCTCGAACCCAGGACCTCAACTTTAACAGCCTAACGTTTTAGCACCACTCTCCTCTACCAACATGCCCTTGGGACTTTTCTGTTATTGCTTGCATCCTTAATTGTTTTATCCGGTTTTTCATCAGTTCAAAACAATCAAAACCGGGGAAATAATTACTACCCATGAAATTCGACTTACCGAGCTCCGAATCAACCAACTCAAGCTGCTCCGTCTAATGAACTCACAAATTACATGAAAGTTAATGACACAAACATGCGAGCTATGCAAAATCAAATCACTAATATGAAAACTGAGTTGAAAAACGAATTTCAGGCCACGATGTTGCAACAAAACAACAAGCTTGAGAATATGTTGAGTAATTACTTTCAAATGAAAAAACATTCGGGTTCGGGTCCTCTTCCTAGCAATACCGTTGTTAACCCGAAAGGTGACTTGAAAACAATCACCACCTAAAGTGGTGTTTCTTATGATGGACCTCCGATTCCTCCTCCTTTCTCTTCTTATACCAGGTGGTGGAAGAGAGACCGAGGTTACAAGACCGATGCAACCAAGTACCAAAAAAGTCTAACCTTTGGATGTCCAAACTCAGGCACTAACCTCTGAGCCCGTTAATGCTCCTAAGCCTAAACCGAATTTACCTTATCCTTCGAGACTCAACAACCAAAAGCTCCGAGAAAGAGACGACCATCAAATGATGAAGTTTTTAAATCTATTCGAAGTCTTACACTTCATTCTTTAGCTTCTCGGTGCTTTACTTACATGCCAAATTCGCTTCCACATTCATGAATCTTCTTAGCAATAAGGAGAAATTATTTAAATTAGCCAATACACCGGTGAATGAGAATTGTTGGCGGTTATCTAAAGGAAGTTGCCAGATAAACCCTGGAGATCCTGGTAAATTTCTCATTCCATGTAACTTTCCAGAGATAGTTGAATGCTTAGCCTTGGCCGATCTTGGTGCAAGCATCAACTTGATGCCTCTCTCCATATGGAGGAAGCTTTCACTCCCCGAACTTACTCCTACAATTAAACCTAATAAGCAAATATAAACAGAAATAAGCAAAGAAAACAATCAGCAAAGCCTTAAAAAGCAAATAAGCAAAATGGCCTAATCAGTTAGCCAAACAGCCCTAGGGACACTTTTGGACTTAATTTTAAGCCCTTAAACAGAACCTTATGGCTATATGGCCTATACCACTGAAAACCTTGTCCAATAAGCTATCTAAATCAGCAAAGTGAAATGAGTTTGAAACTCATATAATCCATTAAATGGTTTGATGAAAAAGCTGGTTTTCAAAATTTAGGCATTTGAGAAAGACAATTTTTGAGCTTAAAATAAACTAAGCAAAAAGATCCTTATGGACTTGGGACCTCAAAACAGATCAAATTTGAACCTCAAAGAACTTATAACAACATTCAAATAGTATTTTGAAATTCAGAATAAGCTAGAAAAGCAAATTGAAAAAGCTAAAAACAAGACACTTAACAAAATGACAGATTTTGACAAAACAAAAGTAAACTTAAAAGACCTTTGTACTACTGCATTTTGACCCTAAAATCAACTCTAAAACAACTCTTAAAAGATGGTTTTAAAAGCCTAATCAAATAAGCTATTTCAAGACTGTTCTGTCACCACAGTCTTAAACAAACTTTTAACATAAAGCTTTTAGACAAAACATTCAATCTTAAAAATTCTTAAAAACAGCTCTATAAGGGATTTAAAGAAGGCTTGTTAAACTATGGCAAGTGACCCAAAACTTTTTTTTACACAGTTTGACCCTTTTTGGTCTATTTTCCCAAACACCCTATTATAGTTATATGATATCTTTTTTTATGCTGATTCAAAGTTTTAGCAAAGTGATTTTAAATGACAGATGACAACTAATCAATGTTAAGCAAAAATAAGCAGATTCCAAACAAAGATAAGCACTAAAATAAGCAAATAAGCAATAAGCAATTAAAAGCAATTAAAGGTAGTTTAAAATAAAAGCATGAAATAAATGACATATAAGCAATCAACAAGCATAAATAAGCATAAAAGAACATAAATAAGCAATAAAAAGCAGGAAATAAGCAATGATAAGCAGATGAACAGTAAGTAAGTAAAAACTTGAAAAATAAGAAAATGGAGACTCACAAAGGTCCAAAGCTTTTGTCAAGAGAATAAGCTCTCAAAACAGCTTATACACCACTCCTAAAGCTTCCCATGAAGCACTAACCCAAGGCCATCCATGATTTACCTTGCTCCATGAATGAGTGACAGATTTTTTTGGTGATTTTTGTGATTTTTTTGTTTTTAAGACAGAATTGAAAACAAGGTTGTATATAAGCTTAGATCGAATCAACAGCTTATATAAGAGCTAAATGACAATATTTAAAAGACAATTAAAGTTAAATGACAATATTTAAAAAAAACTTAAAATTTTTATTAACTTGAAAAAAATTACAATGCTTGAAAGTAAATGACAGTAAGTAAATGACAGTAATAAAAATGGTCTAACTTTGTTAAAAACAAGACTTGACTTAACAAAATTCGACAAAGAACATAAGCTACACTATCTACTATATTTATACTAAGAATCTAAAGTCTTCAAGTCTTCATGTGTGCTTGTTTTGTGAGGAGAAAGAGGCTGGTGTGCTTCTTGTGTGAGTATAAGTCCAAAATTCAATCTCAGCCATTAATCTTTCTTTATCTCCAAGTCCAACGATCACAACCCTTGATTTTCTTGTCAAGGTGGCAAATGGCTTCTTGTGATGTGAGGTTAAGGGGGGAGAGTGATGGTTTTGTTTTGTTACAGGGGAAGGCAATTTTCGGAAGATAAACAGTGTTGGACGGGAAAATGGGTTTTAATACGTTTTGGGATATATTGGGTAATGTTTGTGGGTTTGGAAATTTAAGCCCTTGAACTTGTGTTGTTTAATTACATGGATGGTCCTTTGTGGTATAGATGAGTTTATGGTTTGGCTCCCTAAGGTTATATGGTGGGTTTGCACCCATAGTCCTTAAAGGACTAACGATGTAGGGTGTTAATGGGTTTTGGGCTAGTGGGGTTAAGGGTTGATTGGGCTATTTGGCAGTTTGGGCTTTATTTGCATTTTGGGCCGTAAGTAAGTAAAAGGGCTTTTGGGCTCATTTGGTCTTCATAATACCTTAATGGGTTGACCCAGCCTATTAGATGGGTACGGGTGGGCCCATTAAGTGTTTCTTCGTTTACGGCTTCGGCTTTGACTTTGACTTTGTCGGGGTTGACTTTTTGGTTGACTTTGACTTTGACTTTTTGGCTTTTCATGCTTTTCCATTCCGTGCTCGGTTTTGTCCGTTTTGGCTTGATTTTTTGTCCTTTTGTCGGATATCCATTTCCTGCATAATATAAGTAAAAACATACAAATATAATGTATTTTTTGGTACGTTTTTGGTCGTTTAAGTCTGGTTTTAATGGGAAATGGTATGTGTAATTAAGCACATACCAAAATCCCTCATACTAAACTATTGCCGTGTCCTCACGCATTGCTACAAGTAAACACTTAAGAAAACTAAGAATCTCAATCCCCCTCGACTAATTACCTCAAAAAGTAGCTAAGTGTTCATCAAGGGGAATTAAAGAATCAATAGCTTTGAAAAGCCCCGTTTTGACCATTTTTAAATATTTACACTTACTACCACTAATATTTTTGTATTTTTCCTTTTTTCTCATTTTTTTATTTTTCTTTTTAAGCAACTAACATATTTGACTTTTGTTATTTCATAACTTTTAGGGTCATAGAACAAGACACATTTCAATCCTAAAATGCCTCAAAAAGGATAAATTCATCGTCCCTGACTTTTCACTTGTCCCAAACCAAGCTTAAAACGAAATCACCGTTAAATATAAGTTAAGATGCTAACAATACTCATATTTGTAACTTGTGAACTTTTCACTCCCGACAATTATTATATCTTATGTGAATGTGCTATTTCGAATTTCAACCATGGATCAACGTTTTGCAAAATTTCTATGCTTCTCGTTCCACCCGAGAATAATGAGTTTGAAGGCGAGATCATCCCATGTAGCGACTTTCGTCTCGGCACATCCCAACCTTGCGGCTAAGTGACCAGGATTTTGACACCCCACAGAGACTAATATCGGGACTCACGGACCTTCGGTTTCAAAGACTCTTAGGCTTCCCGTATATACATAAAATCACAACTTAAAACGAAATAGTCTTAGTTCAAAAGCATATTTAAATTTAAGAAAAATATATTTTCCCTATATTTATTAAATCACATTATTTCACACTTAACATTAATATAACCATGATACAATGTAAATCCTCGACCTTTTTGAAAGCTGCAACATCGGTTGTGAGCCGGCAAGATGCAACAAACTTTTATCAGTCTCGGATTAATACTATGTGCCTTATTTAGAAGACTGCAACATCGATTGTGAGCCGGCAAGATGCAGTAAACTTTTATCAGCCCACAGTTTATTATTATTATTACCTCATTTTTTTTAACATATAATATCACGATATAGAGAAAATTTCTTTTTAGAAAATTTAAGTATAAATTTGAACTAAAATTATTGATATCGACTATACTTCAAAAAATGTTGATTTAAGTTTATTTTTCGAGGAGAGCACGTAGTATTAGTCCGGTTAGAAGCTCATGGGAGAGAAAAGCCACAAATTACACTTATGCGCTCTTAAGATTTCCAAATAATCCTTGTTTAGCATCCAACTCATACTTAACTCTATCATTTTTCGTTCTTCGCAAAGATCCGCGAATGCTTAGTCTAAAAGTTAAGGAACAAGCTAGAGCTCAACACGCTCGATCGAGTCAAAATTTATTCTTATTCTACCCAGCAGGAAAGTCAAAATTGTGACAAAACACTTATTTTCTTTTTGAAAATTTTTAAATTTTTTCATTTTTTTGGTATTTTGGTGGTAAAAACGGGATTACGTGAAAACAACGGCTGCAGGCACAATCAAATCGATAGATCCCCCCATACTAGAACTAAACATTGTCCTCAATGTTTTAAGAAGGGTCTCTACGTCACTCTAAAGCCGTTTATTAAGTGTGCTAAAGATGAGCGTTAGTCGATAAGATTTGGATATTGGATTCCCAAAATGAAGCTGAGGATTTGAAGCTCGAGTGAACGAAGGACAAAAACCGCGAGCACGAGAGGCTTCAAAATCCGGGCAATCCTGGACATACATCACAAAACACAAAACACGGAAAATGGAAGAGGCGAGCCTCTCACACAACACACTTATTCATTACTACTATATAATTATATTAGGACAAGCATTGGTTGCCTCCCACGAAGCGCTTGTTTAAGGCCACTTAGCTTGACCCGATCCCCCCATACTTGAACTGGTCAAGGGGGATAGAAATGGAGACACGGAACATCCAAAACACGGATGTCCTCTCTATAAGAGCAAGGAAAAATCTCCATCGGGCTTTCAAAATTTTTAATGACTTTGAAAGCTTTAGGGCCCCGATGAGATAATTCCGGGAGAAGAGAAGTATGAACTCCTTTAGAAGTGAGAATCCCGGGGTTGAAAACTTTTTCCTCATTTTCGGATGAAAACGAGAGTAGATTTTCGGACCCGGGAACTTCTTTGTGGAAAGGAAGTTCATAAAGAGGGGGATTAAAATCCTCAAGAATTAAAGAAGCATTAGTGGTCTTCTTTACATCCTTTTCCGGTGTTACACAGTTGGTGATTTCAAAATGGCTCTCATGAATGAGTATTCCCGGATTAAATACCTTGTCCTCGTTGTTGGTCGAAGGCAAAGCATCAACCTCGGAAAAATCCTCATAGAAAATGATAAGATCGTTTAAGCTCAAGATTGGTTAGATATTTGTATCTAGGATAAACAATAACAATGATTGATAACACGCAGTGGAATAAAAAGAACATAATCAATGTTATCACAAGGTTTTCTTTATTGAACGATTTCCTATTACCCCAACTATAACTTGGGGCTACACCACTATCTAATAACTATCTAACTTTGTGTACACACACACCCCTTTACTATTCGACTCTCATCAGTCGATGTTTCTATGGATTGGATTTCTAAAACCTATGTCTATGATCTCTTTATATAGGGAGAGATCATGACTTACAAAGGAAGTAAATCAATAGATAAGGAAACTATTTAAATTACATTAAACCACATTAATATGTTTCCTAATCATTATCCTGTAGAATATTTGACCAAATCTTCATATTTCTCCACCAGCTTGTAGAGTTTAATAATGACGACTTTGATCCTTTTGTTTCATTCTTTTATTCATTTTGTCTCATCAAATCTAGAATCCCAACAATCTTCCCCTATTTGATGATGACAAAACAAACAAAGTCGTGTACGAACTTCCCCTTAAATAGAGAAGTTGAGATGTAATCATCTCCCTGAATGAAACAAACTTCCAAGCTTCCTTTGTATCATGTCACCACATATAATAAGCTGCAAATCAATAAACCTGTAATCTTCTTCCCCTTTTTGTCTTCATCCAATAGGGGTCTTCTGAAGATATGCAACTTGTAAACACTTCCCCTCAAGTGGTGCATGTAGATGGTTAAACATTTAATCAATAAGCTTCCCCTGAAACCCATATGTTTACCATCTCTTGAATCTTGAACTCTGTAGGCTCTATGTAGTGATCACTGATGAAGAAAACTGAGTATAACGAATTTGATGAAGAAGTAGAATCTCCCAACCTCTTGCACTATCCACGTGACGTCGAACTTATAAATAAATCTGTGAAATATAAGTAGACCGCAACCTCTTGACAAAAACCTCATCTTCTATGAGACACATACTAAGTGATAGCAAATGTGAGCATCGAGAACCATAAGAAAAATCACACGCATTTTCTAGATTTTGACAAGTCTTCGTCAGACCATTGTAAGCACAAACAAGTTATCTTTAAAGTCAATGTCCTGCTATAAACACGGCTTTAAGATATGATAAGAACACACATCTGTGAAACTCAACTACAACATCAAATAAGCAATATTCAATTGTCTTCGTAATCACATCTTTAAATAATCTCCAAAAACGAGCCATAAAATCAATAAGAATCAATTATTTAGAAAAATAGTTCTATCCGAGATCCAAACGCGTCTGTTGTCCCATGTCGAACAAAGCTAGCAGTACAAAGTACTCTGGCAGTACTAACAATCAAACCCAGCAGTACTAAGTGAAAAACGCTAGCGGTACAAACCATCTAAAAACCAACCAGCAACGCTTTTTTTGTTAGAAAGCTGTCACTAAACTGTTGCTGAACTGTTGCTGAACTGTTGCTGAACTGTTGATGAATTGTTGCTAATTTGTCACAATGCTGATATCTCCTTCCTCCCATGCTATTAGTGGCACTTTATCTATTACTGAGTCGTTGCTGATGTGTCACTAATCCTGGCAGTACAAACCTTGGGTGAGCAGTATTAATTTTAAATACGAGCAGCATTAAAATTTAAATATCATTCATCCCAAATTAATTTAGCAATCCACGTTTATAATTCAAGCCCATTCATATGTGTATGTCATCATCCCATGTCCAAAACTAACATCACAAATATCATAAACGTGGCAGCACTAATCTCGTATCCATAATCATAATCTGTCATTAAGCACATATCTCTTCCATAATCTATGCAGCCCAAATATATTCTAGTATAAGAAGTATTCAATGAAACATAATATAATTCCTAATAATTAGGAACCAAAACTGATCTTATTCCATAAATCATATATCTTCCATAATATACTCATACCAACAATATATCAATCCATCATTTACACATAGCTAGCTTTTTATTCAGCCTTATCCCATACACCATCATCACTAACAACAACATAAACAATCACAAAGAATCCTTGATATCATATCAACAGTAGCACTAAAAATAACGTTGGCAGTACTAACTTTTAAGAGCAGTACTAACCTATCAATAGTCGGCCCCCTTATAATTAAGGGGGCCGCCCATGTATTTAAGGGGGCCGCCCCTTATTCAGACGCTCTTTTTTGTCCTATTCAGGGGAGGTGTTTACTGGACCATTTCTAGCCGTTTTAGGTGCCGGAAAATGTGAAATTCAAAATGTTTATTTTGAATTAAAACATTTCTTTTAAATGTAAAAAATGTTTTGTGATGTTTATTAAAAGTTTACTTTGATCATAAAATGCATCAAGCATTTGTTTATTCATACCTTGAGTGATATAAGTTTGAATTATTATTTACTTCAATACTTGTTTACGTTTATAGTTTGTTGAAGTTTTTTATATTTTGTGATTATAAAAACGTAAAGATGTGAAAAATATTATTAATGTTTTTAGGCATTAATTATTTTATCAACATTTTGATTGAAAACACAGTCCTGATATAGACAAACGGAACTTGAGGTGGATCAACCCTCCTAATACCTCTCTTATAGTTTGTAATCTAAAGGTGAGCCAAATTCACAAGTGACACAACGGTGATTTTGTTGTTTTTCAATTTTTTTTAGAATTTTTGATTACTTGATAAAGAAAATATTCACAAATGAAAACGATAACTTCACGGGGAAGGGTCTTCAAACACTAATCTTCAAACGTAAACACGATAATCGCACACACTCTCCGGCAACGGCGCCAAAAATTGATCACTTAATAACTTAGCCTATATATAATATAATATATATATATATATATATTATATTATATATATATATATATATATATATATATATATATATATATATATATTCTAGTTAAAGTAGTGTAGTATCTTATAATTGTTAAAATGAAAAGTGTTTTGGACCATTGGATCTATTATTTTGATTAAGATGACATAAATGTCATTAAATGAAAATAAAAAATAGAATTAATTATTTTTGTATAGCATTAAGGGTATTTTGGGTAATCCTATTTGATTAAATATATGTTACAAATACGTCTTTATTGTCTCCATAACTCTTATTGTAACTCCTCCTCATAAATTATCCTTTGACTAAATATTTATTACACTAACACCATTCATCCATCATTAATATCATCTAACACTAATCGATAGATCCAACGGTTTCCGGGTGTACGGGTTCGTGGTGTGCGAGTGTGTGGTGTACGAGTCGGTGGTGTACGATTCGGTGTACGAGTTCGTGGTGTACGAGTCGGTGGTATACGAATCGGTGGTGTATGAGTCGGTGTACGAGTTCGTGGGGTAAAAGTTCGTGGTGTACAAGTCGGTGGTGTACGAGTTCGTGGTGTACGAGACGGTGGTGTACGAGTCGGTGGTGTGCGAGTCGGTGTTGTGCGAGTCGGTGGTGTACGAGTCGATGGTGTACGAGTCGGTGGTGTACGATTCGGTGGTGTACGAGTCAGTGGTGTACGAGTTCGTGGTGTATGAGTTTGCGTCAATAAATAAATAGATATGAAGATGTATCAAGAAAATACTACCATTTAAACGTCATGTAAATGATATTTTAATTGTGTTTTAGAATAATAAAGTTAAAAACGTTACACAAAATGGGGCATTAATCTTGCAATTAAATTTGGGTTTATTTACTAAATTGTCCTTTGACTAGATATTTATTACACTAACAACATTCATCCACCATTAATATCATCTAACATTAATCAATAGATCCAATGGTTTATATTACTTCTTATTTTAACAATTTTAAGAAGCTACACACATAACCCTCTATTATATATCTATATACTATATATATATTATATATATATATATTATAGTATCAAAATATCAATTAAAAGTTTAGTGAGAAGCATTCCAAGTGGTTTTTAAAAGGGAATTACTTTTATCCAAGTATTCAAAAAAAAAATACATTTCGGGTGTTTCCGACGAGGCGTGAATTGAGAATCGAGTTTAAGTTCGTGATCGCGTGTTTGAATGATTCAATGATTTTTTGGATTCTATTTCTACAAATAAGATGCAAAAACAAGTAAAGACAAGCCTAAAACAAAAGCAATTAAAGCAAAAACACGAAAAACAATAACGGGATCAAAACTCGAGCTTTAAAAACTTAAACTATCAAATTTTAACCCTACAAAAGCAAATTTAATTTTTAAAGGTCCTAAATGATAAAAGAAATTTTTAGAAAAAAGAATTATATTTTTTTGACTTTTATTTTATTTATTATGAATTAAAAACTGATTTAATCTAAAAAAATAATTAAAAATACTAAATTAATAGAAAATTCTGAAAAAATTACAGAAATTACTTTAAACTATGAAGATCCTAAGAAAAATAAAAGCTGGAAAATTTGCTAAACAAATAAGCTGTTAAAAAGCTAAAAAGCTCGGATAAGCAAAATGGACAAAAGAGGGTTAAGTATTAAATATGGCAAAGTATAAACGAAAAAGTCCCAAGGGCAGTTGGTAGTGTGTGGTGTTGTTAAGGTGTTGGTGTGTGAAGGGGAGGTCACAGGTTCGACCCCTGTGGCCTCTCCTTTTTATAAAACATTTTTTTGGTTTTCTTTTTAAAAAGTTATAAAATAAGCAAAAATGAAAAAATTTTAAAAATGAACTTTTTATCAAACTTGAAAATAAGCTAGAAATAAGCTAAATTAAAATGACAGTTTTAGAAAAATTAAGTCTCATTACTTATAAGCTAACATTGATTGGACTTTTGGACACAATAAGCTAAATGAGCTAAAACAGATATTAAGCTAGACCTAATAAGCTATAAGGATTAATATTAAGCTAACAGTTTAAGCTAAAAAGCTACCAAAGAAAGCAAAAGGCCATAAGCTCTAAAAACAGTTTAAAAGGCTAAACCGCCACTTTTTAACCTATCTCTACGAACTAATGAGCAAAAGAAATAAGCTATGAATGGAAAACAGATTGAGACAAGGACTCAAAGAACACCAATAAGCTGAAAAACAGATTATAAGCTAACAAATAAGCTAAGAAAAGACTTAAAGAAAGTGACAGACTACACTAGTTGCTTTTGGCTTTTGAAAATAAAGGACTCTTTTTAAGCTTAAAATTAAGACTTTAAAAGCAAAAGTGAAAATCTAAAATCTAAAAACTACAAACATATTAAGATTGCTGACAATACAACACATAAAAGCTGAATTTAAGAGATTTGAACAAGAAAATAAGTAATAAAAGGCCTGTGAAAATGAATGTTAACTAAACTTAGCAGTTTTAACTAAGATTTTGCTCAACACCTAAAGGCAATTCAAAAGGAGTTCTAACCTATAACACTAACCTTAAAATGCAACAAAACAAGTTTTGAAAGCCAAAAACTACAACTCTAATGCATCTTTTAATGAAATCACCAAATCAGATTATTAAGTCCTTTTTGAAACAGCAGACTTTTTATACATCTTGGCTATCATCCTTGTTCTTGAATTCTGTTCCATTATCACATCTAATAGTTTTAACTTTTTGATTCATTTAGGGAGATCCATGATCTCAACTTCAGGGGAAGTTCATGCAAGAATTTGTTTGTTTTGTCATCATCAAATAGGGGAAGATTGTTGGGATTTACAGATTTGATGAGACAAAAGAACAAAAGAATGAAACAAGGACTAATTCAACATTATGGGATTCTAGAAGACTTGAAGTCAAACAATAGTTATCTTCTCATTTAAACAACGATTAATGCTGATTGAAGATCCTTTTCAATGCAGTCAAACAACGATTAATGCTGATTGAAGATTAATTACAACTTAAAGATTAATGCTGATTTAGTTTCCTAATTATTTAGTCAACCATATTAAATACATTGACTAAGTATTTAATACAATTGTTGACTAGAATTAGTTTTCTTTGTAAGTCTTGATCTCTCCCTATATAAAGAGATCATAGACATAGGTTTAGTAGATCCATAGAAAACTAGAGCTCTCCCAATGAGAGTCTAGATGGATTCATAGATAGTCTCTCCAATGAGAGTCTAAATTTCTTTATCATGTTTGAATAAAGAAAACCTTATTAGTAACATGATTGTGTTCTTTATATTCCGCTGCGTGTTACAATCATTGTTATCATACCTTAGATGAGTCCTAATAACGATCTATGGAGTCAATATAGGATTTCACAGAGCAGTTTTAGGACAAAGGAAAGACAAATATTTTAGGCCTATACACTATGCTAGTAAGACCCTCTCGGATGCTCAAACTAACTAAGGTAAGTCCTCATTTTTTCTTAGTCATAGAATACAGATTATGTAAATGTCTATGTGACTATGATGTTAGTTAGTGTAATTAGTTCTTAGATAAAATAATGTAGTCTCTCGAAATCCCATTTGTTGGTTTTCTAGCTTTGAAAGAGATTAGTCACTATTAAACTATTCTTTCGTGTAGTTAATTATTATACTCGTCTACAAATTGGAAATCATTCTATGACACATAGCCAAGCTCACGTAGAACGAAGAAGAGCAAGTAGTGGGTTAACATTTTAACATAGAGGATACGTAGGATTAGTCGCACGAAGTTCATAGACACACTATCGATGAAAAACAAATCCCTTCGAACCTGGACGATCGCCTCAGATCGTATCAACCATAATCCACGTCTTTCGGATAATTAAAACTTGTTGATATTTTCAACTTCGTCTTATTATTCTCATTTTCTTTGTTTATCCTATTCTCGTCTCGTTCAAAAATCGAATATATAATTATCTTTTTGAGAAATTAATCCTTCCATTCTTGCAGAAATTTCATTCTCTAAATCACCCTCTCGGAATTGAACGTCATGTGACTATCTAGTCCAAAATAGACCAAAGAAACTTTTTAATTAAACAAAGGCGGTGTAATTTTATTTGTCATATTATATGTCTTACAAAAACTGGCCAATATCAAAGAAGAAATTTTTTTTAGAGGGCGGCCCCCTTAAAATTAAGGGACAGACTATCCCTCTCGGCCATGTAAAATGGTCGTGGCCCCTTAATTTATTAAGGGGGACTGCCTATCTAAAAACAAAACAACACCCCGTTATCGTCAAAAATTAATACCCAAACTTCATTTTTTTCTTCTTCTTCCCTCTGCCTGCTTTGAACGAACCACCCACACCAAAAACTTCAAAAATCAAACCCCAAATCATTAAATTAACCAAAATTCGCAAGGGGAAATTACTAACAACTCAATCACAACATTTCCTTGTAAGCTTTTTTTCTTAACCATCTTTTGTTTAATCTCATCCAATTTTTGTCTTAATCAATATGGCGGTTTTTTTTTTATTGTCAATAATTTTTTTTTTTGGTCTAGGAATTCATTAACTACAATTGTTACTCTGTAGTCATAGGAACACTGAACCTTGTAGGATTGAATCAAAATCAAAATTAAGTCACACAAAAAATTTTGGTTCGAATTTTTTTCTGTAAATATACATAATATTTTTTTTAAATTTTAAAACAAATTTAGTACAATTGTTGATTCTTGACAAAACAACAAATACATGTTATAAACAAACATTTACTTTTGCCCACACAAAAACGTTTCATTCCTATAATGCCATACTTTTCAAATCACATTTAGAATATGTGTTATAATATTAACATGGTGTTTGGACTAGTTTTTTAGGATCATTTTTTTGAGTTCGAAAGACCACTCACATTAGTTTTGTAACATTGTAATAAACCATTATAACTTAACTTATATAAGTTCATCAAGTTATATATGCATATATATATATCGATATATTTTGTGATTGGTATTAAAATAAAGTGGCGTTTGGTTTAATTTATATAAAACATGATTTTTGAAAATAAAAAACAAACAATACTTAACTTTTATCAAGTCAAAAAATTAATTAAACTTATACTTGTCAACGTTGTTATATACTTGATATTATAGTTTTTGACAGCTTTTACTAATTCCATGTTAATAAGGTGATGTGTTTGGTTCATGGTTTTGTGTTGAAACTATTTCAACTAACTATATTATTATTGACGTCCTAGATTAAGTCAAATATAAATTAAGGAACAATATAGTTAACTTCTTTGGTTTTTACTTTTAGAATCGAAAGTAATCCTTGTCACACAATTTGTCATTTATACAAAAAAAATTCATACTTTGATTTTTTTTGTAACATTCTTATGGTTGTTGATAACCTTTGGGGGTTTTGGTGACAAAATGCTGAAAGCTTTTATACAACCGATTAATATCTCTCACTAAATCTACATACCATAAAGTATCTTAAAATTCCGGCATCTCCCCTACCATTGTATTTACTACAAACTATGATAACCGCATCATTCTTACGAAGGTTGTTGTTGATCAAGCTTTACTAAAAATCCAAAAAATCGGAGCGCGGTCCTTTTCACTTAAATTCGTTTCATTGTCTCTTTCAAATCATCGACGAGTTGTTCAAAGATTTTTTCATTGATTTTCTATAGTAAATGTCTCGGTTTTACTATCGGATGATCTATGGCTAATCTTGTTATTCTCCTTTCATGATTCAACACGATTTCATCAACTTCACTGTCTCGCTCATTCAGGTCAAATTCTCAAAATTCATACTATGGTCAAGACGTTTTTTCAACGTATGGATCCTTTTGCATCCTCTTGTGTATTCTTGTGAAAACAGAGGGTACCTTATTGCTAACAATCTTTCCGACTCGAATGGACATTCGTCGACTTCTTGAATTGGAACGTTTTGTCATGGAGAGATCGACCCTTACCTTTAAAGCTCAAAGGTCTCTCTCTATCCAAATCAAATTCTCACAAAGATAATTAAGCCCGACATGAAGCAATGGGGAAGAGATCATTAGAGAAATGTGTTCGAACTAGGGAGGACATCAGGATCATCTTCACCTATGTTTTGCTCACATGTTGTATTATGTTTGTTGCCGATAAAAGAACATACAAACTTACTTATTTTTTCGTCTAAAGAATCCAATGTGCTAGATATACTCCAACTGCTAATCTTCCGTATGACATGTTTCTTACTCGTCTCTATCGACACGTCATGGAAGTATATCCTCATCTTGACAATGGCATTTATGACATTGTGTTTGAGTACATGAGTCCTCTTGACCTTAATAATCAACTCGACGACCTTCGCGTAGTGATCGTGGAAAGGCACTGTCATTCCGTAAATTCTTCTTCATCTTCTGTCATCAAGGGACGTCATCTCATCAACATGAATGATGATGATGATGACGGATGAAAAATGTCGCAAAATTCTCGTCAAGTAATCCATCTCCTACCACCTATCTTAAACCTACTTGACTCCTCTAAACTACCAAAACTACCAAATGCTTTCCGCTTCCCGAGGAAACCGGGATGAAACTCTCTTTGAAACGTCAATACAGATCCTTACTCCAACCAAACGTAACAAATGCATAAGGAGATTGCTAGAAGGGGATTACAGTCATTTAGAAAGGCACTAAAACGGAGTGTTTTAGGCAAGAAGAAGAAGAAATGAAGAAGACTAGGATGAAGGTGAGATAGCATGGATATTATAATATGTATTTAAGACAATTTTTAACCTGATTAAGGTGTTTGTTATTTAAACATAATTGTGTGGCGATCATCTGAGGTATTCAGAAAGGACTATGTGTTGGTTTGTTTTAGTATTGTTATTGTATGATGTCTTTAAACCCTTTGGTTGTTTTATTTAATCAACTAGTTATGCCAATTTGGCTTTCATGATTTAGTACTGTTTATTACAATGTTATATATGATTTAATGTGCTAATAAATCTCAATATGGGCTTGCTGCTAAATAATACACATCAAAACAGAATTAACTCTCAAATTAAATTCTGAGAGAGGGAAATATCATTTTTGCTATGAAAAATGGAACCAACTGAGGGCGGGCCCCTAATTCATATCGGGCGGCCCCTTAATTTTTATGGGGTACAGCCCTTAAGCTAATTCACGGGGTCTTTTTTTTTTTTTTTTTTTTTTTTTTTCTGTTATTGTTTTTTATTGTGTTTTTTTTTTTTTTTTTGTGTTTTGTATAACCAGTTTTTTTTCTCCTTGCTTTTTTTTTGACCCACACTTTTAATCCTAGTCTTAGCTATCTTTGCAAAAGATGCTCGATACACTACTTATATATTATAATTGAATCTAGTTCAAAAATATTCAATTTTCTAACTATTTCCCGTCACAATAAATCCCCCTCCATATGATCTTCTCCAATACACCATCTTCTTCATCTTCATAAACATTTTCATAATCTATGACATCCTCTAGAGCCTCCATGACCAATGCCTCCATGGAGACTAAAAATCAAACATCATTTCTACCAAAATAATTAGTTTGTCGGATTTAACCCATGAGACACAAAAATCCATCACCCACCACTAACGATCATCCACCGTGTGCTCCTAATTCACCATCCAAAACACCTTCAAACCTAAAGATTACACTTCCTCATCCTTAATTGACTACTATACCCAAATCACCATCCTCTCTTACATCACTTTTACCTAATGGTTACTTGAAATACAAACTTCTCTACCCTCCAAGAGAGATTCTCACAACCTTTGGCTTAATAAATGCATGCACATTGGCTTATTCACTCTCACCTTTTCAACATATTTCCCTCACTGTTGTCTAATTGGTTCTCACATCACTTCTCCACCTATTGTTGGTCATTCCATTCCTTGGAACCTTCTCGAGGCACATAGAGATGTCATGCTTGTGTTTTTTGCGTTCAACAAATCGTACTCTTATATTTGGATTGAGAGGATGAACTTTAATATATGTTTTCATATATTGAACACATGCTCTCACAACCACCCATAATCATCATTCCACCACCTCCACCATCTTCACCAAACTAAACATACTCTATGTTTGGTTTCTCAAATAATTGTCCATCCATCATTTTGCAAGCAAGTCCTATAGAGCTCTACTAGTTATAGGACTCTTTTTTATGTTGATTATTTTCAGTATGTTAGCTTTGATATGTGTTTTCCGTATGTATGCCATGAGTGTGGTTTACAACTATTGTACTTCAAGGATGACTTATTGTTGGCTTTGCACTTACTTGTATGCCATATTTTTTTTCCTTCTCTGCTACACTTGATTAGAATATATTTGTATTGCTTCTACTTGTTTTTTAGCCATGGACACTTAGCTCGATTCCTTGGTGCCCTGAACAGGGCGGAGCTACACTCATGGGGAGGAGCATTTTATTCCGTCGATTTAACTAGCATTTCTCGACGATTTGTCTTTTTTGATTCCTACCAAAAAGGGGACAAATGACATGAAACTCACTAAATTATGTTTTAAAAATAATTTTAAATTTAATGAGTTTAATTAAATATTATAATCATCAATAAGGGGGAGATTGTTGTTAAAATATAATTACTAATATTTTTACAACATCTTTACGTTTTGATAATCACATAATATTAAAAACCTTCAACGTAAAATCTAAAACGTTAAACAAAGTATTAGTTAGGGAAATTCTCATTTCAACAAAAATACATCTACTTTAAGGTTTTGAATAAATAAATGTTAATTGCTTTCTTATGTTCTAAGGTAATTTTTTATTCAACCTCACACTTTATAAAATGTTGTAAAAATTTCTACTAAAACATTCACAAAAATTTTCTACAAAATTAAAAGGAAATATTTGATTCAAAAAAACATTTTGAATTTTCAAATTTTTCGCATACCTATACGGCTAGAAAAGCTCCAATAAATTTCACCCTACACAATAGACAAACTGGGGAAAAGCCCCAGTCTAGGGCAAGACCCCTTAAATACACGGCTGGGCCCCTTAAATTAATGGGATCGCCCCCACCTATTTAATCAGGACCTGGCCCTAGGTAGACGCTACCCCAGTTTGTCCTTAAATATTGGAGACTTTTCCATAATTTTTCTCACCTTTTGCACTAATCTTTCTGCTTTTAAAACAGCCCACTTATCCTCTCCTTAAAATCCTCTTGATCATTTTAAACATAATGCTTTGTTTCAAAGTGATCCAAGCTCTAAATTCCTCAAGTGCAAGGAGAAGAATTTTTTCATCTTAAGTGAAGAAGTATTACTCCTCATGGATATATTGCATGCTTGTTGCATCCATATTACTTATTTGTACAATCAATTGTTTATATTTGTATTTGTGTGTAGGAGATTGATCTTGGCAATCTTTGTAAGTTTAATTAGATCATGGTATCTTACCATGTAGTGTTTTGATTAGTTAGTGATATAAGTAGTGTAGTGAAGTGAAGTTATGAAGAAGTCTTGAAGTTGTGAAGAAGTCGTAAAGTTGTAAAGTCATGAACAAGTAGTGAAGTTGTTAAGTCGTGAACAAGTCGTGGAGTTGTGAGGTCGTGAACAATTCGTGAAGTTGTGTTGTGATAGATTGGTTCTAGCTAAGATTAGAACTCGACATTTAGCTTTGTGTCGTAAATCGGTTTTATTGTTTTGTAAGCAACGTTGTGTACGGTTTTCTCTGCTATAAGGGGAGTTTGCTATTTTGAATCATTTTTAAGTTAAGAAAAACTCTCGAGTTAGGTGGCTCGGGGAAAAGTAGAGTAGGGCGTAAAGAGGTGCTTCATTACCGAACCACTATAAATCCTCGTGTTGTAGTTTGATTATTCTTACTCTTTCTCTTGTCTTACTTTATCATTTCATATACTTATATTGTTCATATTGTGCAAGCATTGAATTCACAAAAAGTCGAATCTAAGTTTTATAAACAAACATAAACCTTAAAATAAAAAGCGGTAAACTATTCAACCCTCCTTCTAGTTTATTCCTCCCTGACTTCTCAGTTGATGACCTGTTCTTAAATCAAATCTTCCGGAGTAGACACTCGAACCTTGTAGATTGGTCTAATTAAGTCATCTAACCTTGAGTACGGGGTTTATTGATTCCTTTACGGTACAGTTTTATTTCAACTCCCGGTAATCCGATACACATCCTGAATGATCCTTCTTTCTTTTTGACAAACAAGACATTAAGCTCCCCCAAGGCGATGTTACTTGTGGTCGGATAAACACCTCAGATCTGATAACTCTTGAAGTTGGTTGAGTTTGTTCCTGCTTTTCTGTTAGGAGCTAATCCTAATAAGGTGCTTGGGATTAAGGTGTTGTTCCTAGAATTAAATCGATTTAGAATTCTACTTGGCGAACTGGGGGTAAGCCGGATAGATCTTTAGGAAAAACTTCTAGGAATTCTCTAACTACTGGGATATCTTTTAGTCTTTTCTCATCTGACTTCTTTTCCATTACTTGGGCTACAAAAACTTGACAACCTCGGGATATATATCTTTGGGTTGTTATACAAGATATGAGATTTATTCGGGTTTTACTTTGGTTACCTCGGATGATCAAAGTTTCACCTTTGATTGGGATGTGGACGACTTTCTCATCACAGATAATTCTAGCATGATACTTGGATAACCATCCATACCAATGACGACATCGGGGGGGCAAACTACCGAGTTTTGTTGGCTAAGATCAATTTGAAAGGTTGGTTTAACCAAAGTCAGTGTTGCACCAGAACTTAATGGTGTTTGTGCTTACTAGGGTTTCAGTACAGCCTTTTCGATATTGTAAAAGGATATTCTTACTCTTTCTCTTGTCTTACTTTATCATTTCATATACTTATATTGTTCATATTGTGCAAGCATTGAATTCACAAAAAGTCGAATCTAAGTTTTATAAACAAACATAAACCTTAAAATAAAAAGCGGTAAACTATTCAACCCTCCTTCTAGTTTTCCACACCTGACTCTCAGTTGATGACCTGATCTTAAATCAATCTTCGAGTAGACACTCGAACCTTGAAGTTGGTCAAATAAGTCATCAATCCTTGGTAACGGGTAATGATTCTTTATGGTAAGTTTATTCAACTCCCGGTAATCGATACACATCCTGAAAGATCCATCTTTCTTTTTGACAAACAAGACATAAGCTCCCCAAGGCGAAGTACTTGGTCAGATAAAACCTCGATCTGATAACTCTTGAAGTTGGTTAGATAGTTCCTGCATTTCTGAAGGAGCTAATCTATAAGGTGCTTGGGCTACAGGTGTTGTTCCTAGAATTAAATCGATTTAGAATTCTACTTGGCGAACTGGGGGTAAGCCGGATAGATCTTCAGGAAAAACTTCTAGGAATTCTCTAACTACTGGGATATCTTTTAGTCTTTTCTCATCTGACTTCTTTTCCATTACTTGGGCTACAAAAACTTGACAACCTCGGGATATATATCTTTGGGTTGTTATACAAGATATGAGATTTATTCGGGTTTTACTTTGGTTACCTCGGATGATCAAAGTTTCACCTTTGATTGGGATGTGGACGACTTTCTCATCACAGATAATTCTAGCATGATACTTGGATAACCAATCCATACCAATGACGACATCGAAACTACCGAGTTTGATTGGCATAAGATCAATTTTGAAAGGTTGGTTTAACAAAGTCAGAGTTGCACCCTGAATAATGGTGTTTGTGCTTACTAGGTTTCCGTCAGCCATTTCGATATTGTAAAAGGTATCTATTGTAATGGGTGAAATATTTAGCATAGAGGCAAGAGATATGGATATAAAACTTTTATCGGCTCCAGAATCAAATAATACTCTAGCTAGATGTTAGTTTAGAAGGAACATACCCGTGACTACGTTCGGGTCTTGGTGAGCATTCCTATCTCTCAGCATGTAGGCTCTTCCCTAGGCATTCTTGTTGGTGGTCTTTCGGCACTGATTTGTAGAATGCCCTTTTTCTCCACAGGCATGACAAGTAACTGTCGCTGGTAGCAGATTACTTCCAGTGGCTGGCCCTTTGTTTCTACAGTTCTTGGTCGAATGGCCCACCTTGTTGCAAGTAATACACTTGACAGTGCAAGGTCCTATGTGATGCAGAGTGCATTTCTTACACAAGGGACGGTTTCTAGTATACCCATTGTTTTTCAGTTGGAGTGACAACATAGGACCTGAAGGTTTCTTGTCTTTTGTTTTGTTGTGGTTGGTGATTATTGTAGCGGTTGTTGGTGTTAGTGTTACGGTAGTTGTTTTTGTTGAAAGTTCTTTTGTCGTCAAATTTTCGTTTGTGATCACTTGATACTCGCACCGGAGTGTGCTTTGTTACCTGATCCATTAGCCTATGGGCTATGTCATTGGCTTCCTCTAGAGTTTGAGGATTAGAGGCGGTAACATTCCATTCAATACTTCGAGGCAATTCCCTGATGAAAACTTCTATCATTTTCTCAGAATCTGGCACCATAGTGGGAAACAAGGTTGCCAATTCTTGGAATCTTCTCACATATATCTTGAGATCATTACCCTTCACAGTCAGATGGTAAAAACTTTCTTCCATCTTCTGGACCTCAGTTCGGGGACAGTACTTCTTTATTAATAGCTTCTTGAATTCAACCTATGTAATCTTGTAAGCTTCTTCTATCCCAATAGGTTGGGCGAAAGAAGTCCACCAGGATAGAGCTTCTTTAGTTAAAGTACCAGTAGCAAACTTCACCTTGCAGTCTTCGGTATAGTTGCTACGGGAAAACACTGATTTAGTTTGCTCAAACTAATGGATAAAACCAATAGCGCCTTTTGTACCTTTGAAGTTGATAGGTTGGCAGCTCATGAATTCTTTGTAGCTACATTTTCTTGCTACAAGAGCTTCTCTTGGTCTGGTGGTATTATCAGTATTTACCATGTTAGCGGCTTGTGCTTCCAGAGTTACGGAAACACTATCAGCAACTAGTTTCTTGATGGAAGCCTGAGTCATGGTTGGTGCTTCAGATATTGACGTCCTTTTAGGAGGCATTCTATCAACATAAGACAACATGTAATAAGAATGATATCATAAGTCTTAAAATGCAATGCTTATTTTTGAACTTTAAGCATTTTTAACAATAGTGATATTGAAATTATAGATACTTATTTGATATGAATTCTAACAAGCATCTAACTTATTAGTTTTTTTTCTAGGGGTCACGGTAAGATTCATAATGATAAAGATGGAGATGTAGTATAGGACACATGATGAAATATAAAACGGGATCACCATTGTATTATATCATGAACAACTTGCCTTTGTACTGTACATAGTCAAAATTTGACAAGTGTTGTTATTTATACCACACATCCCGTGGCTAGGTTATAACAATATCTATAACTAGTATCTAATCTAGTAGTCCGATGGTCCTTCCTGACTGTTCTTTTGTTCATAGATTGCATTCAAAAGACTTTCCTTATCTGCTTAGTAACGAACCTGGATATCTTCGATGATTTGTTCTAGAATAGCAATCCTGAAGCGAGCCAGAGCAATCTTATTATTATTTCCCATTTTCTTTCTTTGAAGTTTAGCAATTTAAGTATGAGACTCTCGAAGTTCAGCTTCCAGATTGTCAAAATCTTGTTGTATGATTACCCGACCTTTTCTGAGACCTTCTATTTTGTCTTCTATGTGCTCAATGCGGTCGAGAGAGAGTTCATCTAGATGATTCAAAATTTCCTCAATTTGCTCCTCGTGACATTCTAGACTTGTCTTACGAGAGCTTTCCCCTATCTCAAATGCTTGAGGTAGGGCATAAGTAGAGGAGGATAATTGGTCACGGCCTCGTTTCTTAACTGGCAATAATTCCTCAGGAAGAAAGAATTCTTGAGGATTAAACATTGGAGATAGCATTGAAGATGGAGGCACAATAGTTGGCGGTGGAACAGGTGATTCTTTAGCATAATATGCATGCATGACCTTTATATAGGTGTCATCATGAAAAAGTGAAAGAGTTGGTGAAGCTATTGGAACTAAACCAAATGAGTTATTTGAAGAGTTAGAATAAGTTTTTCCTGGTGAAGCTGGGATATAGTTCGGGGAAGCCGGGATATAGTCCGGAAAGTTGGAGGAAAAAGCATCCTCAATATCAAAAGTAGGGTGGTTGGAAGAAGACGTCACTCTGTTAACAACCCAGCGGTAAATAACATAAGTCATTTCTCTATAGTATATAGTTATGTTTACTTTACATCCTATTTCGGAGATGTAGTGGCAGGAGGACTTTTTGGAGGGGAAAAGCAAACGTAGTTATAATTAAGGTTTCACCTTGTTCTCTATACTAGGCTCTTGATCCAAACACCCCTAATTTTTGACATCTCGAGCGGAAGCTAATCTGGGTCTTATTTCTAGTACATCAGTTATACATCATATAACCCGAATCGTAATGAGACATTTGGGAAATTTGTTATCATCATTATTTCATTGGAGTTTTTACAAACAGAGGTCCAAATCTACATGAAACATAAAGTTTGAGATGATAACAGTTTAACGATCTACAAGACCATGCCCCTCGTGCCATAAGATGCTAGTACTGAGATAAAACATGCTAAAAAAGGTTCAACATAAATGGTTGGAGTGGTAAATTTCATAGGTTTATGTTAAACAGTTGAAGGGAAACACACACAAAATTACAGTTCTATGTGGGTTACGTTGTTATCACCATAAGTGTAATAATTTCAATGAGTCACAATTATTATAGAAAACAGTATTATGTGCCCTCAGCTTATAGACACAAGACTTGAGCTAATCAATAATCACAGGAAGATGCCCAACGGGTGCCTTTGCCAAACATCGCATAGTGATTCAATGAAGTGCGTTTGGTTCCCAGAAAGTATAGGTCACACAACCCAAGGGATTTCAGTCCACTAGATCTATTCCCATCCTTTCACGCTTACTCACACATTAATTAACGGTTCATGATAGTGGGGTCTTAATGGCAAAAGTAAGGACTTAGGCAATAATGCATCAAAATAGCATACAGTTGGAAAAATACTTGTATTCATGATTTATAGCATGTATCCCCCTTGCGGGTTTATGAAAACATTAGAAGATTTAAAATGGGTCTATGCAATCACCTTAAACCGGAACAATTGATTATAGCAACAGTAAATCAAGTGAACGTACGGCCCCTCGTCACGCAACCTGGGGTAATATGTCAAGTCTTAGTGTGATGGTTTATGTTTCAAAACTTTATAAAGTTTAACATATTACTTTGATTTTTTAATTTATGGAAATATTGTATCACTCTTCGGGCCATCATAATTCAGAGGTCATGTAGTAAACGTTTGAGGAGCTAGGACACTTTAAATCATAAATCCAGCAAACTCGTCAAAACGTATACCCAAATGAAACTCCTTATATGAAGCTTCCTAGTAACGTGATATGATAAGATTTTAAGTTTCTTTAAAAGTTAGTCAATGATAAATTACGTTAATTATATAACGTAATTGTTTTATAATGCGTCGATCGATGATTAATAACGATAAATGTGTCGAGTTTTAATAAAATCGAGTCTTATAATATTAATATATATTCTTATAATTTATATAAATATATTATATTATATATTTTTATGTTTGCAAAAATGGCAATAAATACCCTTGATTTATAAACTTTTACAAATTTAGCCCTTTATATATAAAATATATATAATTTAAACCTTTAACTTTGAAACTTAGCAAGATAGGTCCTTATAGTTATATCTTTAGGAAAATGACATTTTCAGCCCCTCTAGTTATAAATTTTAGAAAGTTACGATATATACCCCTATGCATGAAAACATTTGCAAATTAAGTCCAAAATTCATAATTTTGATATTTTTGAAATCCAAAAGAGTTTTGCAGGTCATGGCTTATTAGAATAATCTAAAATAAGATGTTCTAACATAGCAAAAGTTTAGAAAAAGGATTTGTTAGCTAGAAAATCAAAACGGGTCGTTTTTAGGGTTTTAACAAAAAATGCATGGGTTTGAGGATTCAAGGCTTAAACAAGAGTTCATATAGGATCTTAGGAGTCTTATGAACATTCTAAAACAAATTATGAGCTTATTGAACAAGATTATAAGCTTACTTGAGCTAAAATGGGTCGTATGAGCTTATTTGGGTTCGTACGCCTAGTAACGACTTTAAGGACTTCTTTCTCTTGGTTCTTGGCTTCAATTCTGATCTTGGGGATTCTCTTGATCCTCCTTGATCTGCTTTGATCTTGTTAGAACTCTATTTGAGTGTGTATTGAAGTTTTGAGGTATGATTGAAAGGGTTGCTTGGATTCAGCTTATATAGTGCTCAAAAACCCTTGGTGCCCAAGTTTCCTTAGTGGCTAAGGGTCAAGGGATGTAGGTAGATAACTAAGAA
Organism: Tanacetum coccineum; assembly: GCA_026074375.1. NCBI lineage: Eukaryota > Viridiplantae > Streptophyta > Magnoliopsida > Asterales > Asteraceae > Tanacetum > Tanacetum coccineum. Next base: position 26,797 of record BQNB010018312.1, read on the forward strand.
AGGCTATAGGTGATTCATGGAAGCTAGGAGAGTAGCTATGCAAGGTGGTGAGGGTGTATGAGGGTTCGGTTAACATAGGGTGACAAGGAGGTGACAATGCAAACTTTGTAGCTAAAGGAGGTGATGGAGGTGCTTGGTTGCTTGCTTGTGACATGGTAGTGATGTCATGGTGGTGCTAGGATGCTAGCTTGAGGTGCTTGTTTGATTAAATGGGTTAAAATGAAAGAAAAAGGGTGACAGGTGGTTTAGGGTTTTGGGTTAGGGTTTTTGGTCTTTAAAATGTGTATTAGGGTTTAGGATTAGGGTAATTAGGGTTTAGGATTAAGATTAGAGTTTAGGATTAAGGTTTAGGGTTTAGTTTTAAGGTTTAGGGTTTAGTTTTAGGTTTAAAATGAAATTAGGGTTTAAAGGTTTTGTTTAAGGTTTAGGGTTTTAGATTAGGGTTTTAGGATGACTTAGGGTTTAGGTTTAGGGTTTAGGAGTCATGTATTAAGTGTTTGTACCTTGTGTTAAAGTGGTAGTAAGAAACTAAAGTGATTTAAGAGGTAAAATGTCCTAGTTTGGTTTTCTTGCATTATTGACTTATACATTATGCTTTAAAAGGTTATACTAGGGTTTAGGAGAGAAGAGATATTCAAATGTTGTGCATTGTACACTTGTACATATGTTTGAAGGCTTGCACATTCATTTTATATGTATACATTACATATAATTAGGGTTTTGATATAAATGGTAATGAATAAAGGCTGTTTTGATATAACGTTGCAAATGGTATGTTAAATGGGTAATGTACTTGGTAAAAATGATATTAAGATAGATAGAATTGGCATAGGTAGGTTGCGTGAGCTCGTTTACTTTTGAGATGCAAGTTACGTTGCATAATGAGATAAAGCAAAAATGTCCCTGTAAAAAGGTGGTATATATAATAGATGGATATTACAGTGCATCTAATTTAATAGATGGATAATTACAGTGATGAAAATTACAAGTTGTTATATACTTCAAGATCAGAGTCACAAAATTCACACACTGAAAATAGGTTATGTCCTAACTCCTCCACATAATAAACCCGAGAAATCATGACATTTCCTATTTGATAATCCCCATATCCCTTGATTTCTGCAACATGAACATTCCCAAATCTAACGGTACCCATGAATTTACTAACAAAGTTGATAAGCTAAAAGCGCTACCCGGTCATGTGCTTAGAGCAGCCCGAGTCCAGGTACCAAAGGACGATTTGAACGACCTGAAATAGACACAAAAAAAGATGGAGAAGTGGAAATATTGGATCCCTAATTTTTGTTGGGTTCCGAGTTGTTAGAAATCTTAGATTCTACACTCTTAGATTTGCTACTCGAACCTAAATTGGTTATATCCTTAAGTTGCTCTGAAGTATTACTACTAGGTGGAGTTTTCTTAACTACTGTTGTTGAGAGTAGTTTCTTAGGAGGCACTACTGTAGTGGAGGTGATCCTAGTTAAAGAGCACTTATTTCCATCTATAGTGAAGGTCTGGCCTGTAGGTTTCCACCTATATCTAACATTAGTGAACACTTTACCCGTAGGTTTCCAAACTTTCTTATTTTTGCTCTTAACAAATTTAGGATTAACATGCACATTTACATCATTAAGATAATTAAGAACACACAAATCATGAATGGAATTAAACATACATTCATTACAAGTAGCATAAATAAGCTCAGAATTTGCATTTAAAATAGAATGCTTAATATTTATATTACAGACATATTCAAAAACATGATTCTTTTTATTTAAACTAGATTTAATGCTCCTAAGGCGATCTTCTACTTTATTCTTCTTGTTGCTACTGGTTGGTCGTGAGATTCTATTTTTCTTTGTATTTCCTAGAGGCTTTGATCCGTTAGCACTAGTAGAACTGATTACTCCTGTAGAAAGCAACAAAGGTTTGTTAGTATCCTTAGTTTTTCAGGTGTCTACTTGCTTTTGTGTGTTACTTGATGATGTTCTAGGTTCTGTAAACTTAACTTTCTTGTTTTTGTTTATTAGTGTAACTGCAATCAGCTTCTTACATTGTTTGCTTGAACTAGGGCAAGTAGCACTAACATACACTAGCAACTCATGAATTCATGTAACAAACTTATAGAAAGAGTCTAAGTCACTATCTAAAGGCCTTAATGCTCTAGCTTGCTCAACTATCTCACAAAGTGTGTCAGCATTTTCCTGTGTGTGTTTAAGATAGTCTACATAAGCTTCCCTATTTTTCAGCAGTTTAGGAGAAAGAGGTTCTAAATCTAACTTATACATCCCTGGGGTAATTACTTTGGATATATTCTCAGATTTATCACCCGCAGACACACTTTTGCCTTTTAAAGTAGCAATGCGGTCCTTCAATTTGTTGATTGAGTTGTTTTTCGCTTCCAACTAAGCTTTCAAATCATTTATTTCAAACAATGCTAGAAATTCAGGTACATTCTGATTGTTACGTAGTTGGTAATTCTGAAAACTTTCTTTGTATTGTTGCACTTTGATTTCAAGAAAAATACATCGGTATTTCATTCTTGCACATATTTTTTAAAGTTCATTATAAACAGTTTTTTCAACAATATCTTTCTTTTTTGAAAGCTCAGCTTGATGTTCTAAATTCTTATTATATTAATCCAAATAACTCTTTTTCATGTTTTTATAATTAGCAATGGCTGCAAGAGAATTCACAACAGTATGCACAAGATCTTAAGAAATGATTAGCTCTAAGAGTCGATCATTTTCAAGTAAGAGTTCTTTCTCTTTAATCTCAAAACATTTCCTCTCTACAGAACATTTGGCAACTTCAGTTTCCATTTGTGCAAAAACTTCTTTCATGTCGGTAATTTCTTTATGAAGACCTTGATCAAACATGTGAAAATATACTTTTAAAGTCTTAACAAAAGGTTTTACATCCTACGCATAAGCACCCTGAAGGTGTTCACACCCCCAACTTCCCTCATTTTGACCAATGAATTTGGTAAGGATAGTTGTCACTTTGTCAAGTCATTCACATGACTTCTCATTTTGTTAAAACTATCTTTAACCAAACTTATAGTAGGAAGTTTATGAGGAATTTCCTTTAGAACTGGTTGAGGTTAAACTGGTGGTGTTTCATAAATGGGTTTTAAAATAGGTAACCAAAATGCTTGTTCTGCAAAAAGTTGTTTTTAGGCACAAAATGCTTAACAAAATGCTTAGACAGTTTATTTAATGCGGCATAATCAATAGGAGCAATATTAACTTTCTTTTCTTTTGCAATTAGATCATTTTGTTTAGCATGCATCTTTAACCTACTTTCTTTAGCCAATTCTAATGTTTCCTCAGTATCAATTACATACAACGTATCATGCAGCTTAAAAATTGTACGACCACAATACATAGCAAGTACTTTTTTTGAGCTTGAGTTAGATACAAATGATTTTGATAACCAAGTGCAGTTTTGTGACATTCCACGTAAAAAAACTTGAGGTTTTGTTAACATATGCACCGTTTGCGTTGATTGACCCATTTTGCAAACCACATTGTCTAAAGCCTTTTTTTATTTTCTAAATCATTGATCCCTTCGAGATATTTATCCTCTTTTGCCTTTATTCCTTTTTCAAAACATCAACCATTGTTCACAAAGTCTTATGACTTTCAATGGTTGCCAAAAGTTATAGTTTTAACGAGTGAATTAAATTTTGAAAATCAGCAACCTTTGCATTTGTATCAACAATAACCTCTCGCAGTTGACTATCAATATACTTTTCTCTATCATTTAAATCAAAGTTCTGTCTTTCTTCAAAAAATTTGATTTGTTCTTTATATCTTTCAAGCTCAGCAGTTAATGACTCATTTACAGTTTTATTCCCCTTATCTACTTCATTACATTTAACTACTTGATTAGACATCTCTTCAATCACCGACATTATCAGTACATGTTATTGTGCAGGAGAAGAAGTATCTTGAATAACCACATTTTTAGTTTCTTTTAGATATTGTTCATAAGAAATCATATTACTATCACTTGTTATGTCAATATTAGAATTATTAATAAAAGATGGTTGTTCAGAACACTGCATCTCTTTTACACTTTGATCAATCACATGATTATCTAGATAAGTTTCATGAGTTGGTACCTCTGAGAAGACGTCTGAATCATAAGCAAAAAGCTTAGCCATAAGAAAAGCACTTGCAGATGGAGCTTCATCACAGTAAGAGTTAAAAGCATCCAGATCATCAGTTTGGAAAATAGCTAGAGTGGGAATTTCCTAAGACTTTTGGCTTATTGTAATTGTGTCCCCATTATCTGCTAAGAATACCATCTACTCTTTATCCAATGCAACCCTTGATTCTAAAGCTTCAGCAAGCAACATCTTCTCTTTAAACCATGTTGAATTTCTTGGACTTTTAGGTTTGGTACACTGTCTTGCCATGTGGCCTTCTTCTTGACAGTTGTAATAATGAACAACCTTTGCCTGACCTGCTATAGTATTTCCCGCATTTATGTTAACCCTTGTAGCATTACTCCTTGCACCACTACCTATAAACTCCTGAGTGTGTCTCCCCTAAACTGTCTACACCGTAACTCTACCATCTTGGATGGTTGCCCGATTCCCTAGGTTAGATGGGGTTCTAAGCTGGTTGTTGGTTGGTGGATAACGAGAAGTGAATGTTTTGCTAATGAAAGCCATTACCTTGTTGAGACTAGTAATCAGATCATCAGTAGGAAATTAATGGTACAACAAGTCCTGATTCCATTTGCGGAAATGATGCTTATGGTGGTTGATGAATAGCAGGTGCTTGGTAGGATTGATGATGAACCAATATTGAATGAAGAGCATATGATGGTTGATAGACCTGCTGTTAAACCACAGACGGTTGATTAGCATTGGGTGTTAAAGAAGATTAGTGATGAGGCATTAGTGATACGGTAACTGGAGGTGAATAATATTGGTGACCAATTGGGGGGAGCTGTTGATGATACTAAGACTGGTTGGTGTAAGATGAAGAAGAGTTGGATACATTAGCCACCAAGGCAAGAGGATCCAGGTATCGTTGCCTTATTTTACGCGCTTCATTAGAATGATCTTCATGTTGTCTCAAATACCTATACAAATGATCAAAGTTGGTGTTGTGCAAGTCTTTGGCTAACTTCACATCCGTCACAAACTTTCTCCATTCTGGCTAAAGATGATTGACAAATTTTGTATTAATTTGGATTAGTTTCATTATCATTCCAATGGAGTGCATGTCATTGATCAGCTATAGAAACCTTAAGTAATACGAGTGTATTGTCTCTCTAGGCACTGAGGTAAACGTGTTAGACTCATCATACAACTTTGACTCTCTTTCCTACAACGAGATTTTTAAACCTTTAATAAGTAACTTGACTCTATCCCAAATGTCCTTGGCCTCAGTATGATGATTCACTAGATTGTAAATATCTTGTGGTAAGTCTTGTAGAACAATATTTGTTGCTTTTATGTCATAAGCTTCACGAATATTTTATGTGTCTGTGAGCTAATCAAAAGTTCTATCTCTGACGGTTGCAGGTGTAGTTTAAGTTTCGGGTACTGTAATTGTTCCAAATTTAAAAGGTCCAATGATGTACCGTGTTCCTTGCCTTTGATGTATAGTAGCATATGACTTGCTCATGAACTACACTAAGTCTTATCAAGCATAGGGGGACGGTTATCACGCCGTGCTACAATCACGTTCTTTGTGATTGTTAACATCTTGAAATGATTGTTGTGTAAAAAGATATTATTGACCGTTTCAGTGATTAGTGGTTGTTGTGTTGTTGTGTTGTTGTTTAAAGTGATTAAGATTGGTTTTTGTTGTAGGTTAAGTTCTTGAATTACAATAGAAATCCTCAAGTTCTTGAAACAGTCTGAATTTCGCGGAAATTACTAGTATTTCATGGAAATTACTGGTATTTTGCGGGATTTTACAAATCCTGATTAAACCGTGAAAATAAGTGTATATTTAGCGGGATTTTACAAATCCAAGATGAACCGCTGAAAATGACCTGTATTTCGCTGTAATATTTCGCTGGAAATAAGCAAGATACGTATTTTGCTTGTTTTGTATTTTACGTAAATAAGAAAATACCTGTATTTCACTCTAATATTTCACAGAAATAAGAAAGATACTTATTTCTCATGTTCTATATTTCGTGGAAATAAAAAAAGCACGTATTTCGCATGTTCTGTATTTTGCAGAAATAAGAAAACACCTGTATTTCGTTGTAATATTTTACGGAAACCAAAACACCTGTATATCGCTGCCACTTATTTCGCAGCCACTTATTTCGCTGGATTCAAAAGATATTTCGCTGTTATGAACTTTACGAAAATAAGCTACAAAATCACCTAAAAACACACTTTTTAACGTTTTCTCTTGATTCTTTTTACAAAAACTAAGTATCCCTAGGCTAGATCTAACATAAAAACATAACTTTAAGGTTTTTAACAACTAAGAATTATGGTTTTAATTTTTTGAGTATAATGCCTAAAAACACCTCAAAACTTTGAATTTTTTCAAGAGAAATCGCACACAAACACACTAAATCACCCTATGGCGACTGATACCAATTGTTGGATATCAAATCACACAACCAAAACAATTATAGAAAGAAGAAATCTTGAGAGATAAAGTAGGTGGTTAGAACACTTAGAGAGAGAAAGAAATAAGAGAATGATTATTATCCAAATGAATGAACACCCACTCTAAGGCATGGAGAGGTTATTTATACCATACATGGGCCGGAAAACTCATGGGTTGACTCGGTTAGCTTAATACTTAACGTTTAACTACGAGCTAAGAACTACTATTTTGGAATTAACCGAGTCTTTTCTCGTTTCCTAACAGTTTGGCGATTATACAGTTTAATACAATATTACAAGCATTAAAGAGATGGGCAAACTAAGTTACTCTTTAGATGTCCTATGAATATTTAATGTTTGTAGCTTGAATTCTTTCCCATGGAAGTGGAAGGTGGTGATTTTCAGCACCTTTCCGGTATCATTTATCATGTTAAACACACAAACATCAGTGCAACATCAAGATTTTCATCATGAAAAAAGTTATTTCACGTTGAAAATCATGTTGTTATGGTGAAGTTTGTGTATCTGAGAAGATTAAGGAGATTGGATAGTTGCTGAAAGTCACCATCTTCCATTCCGGGAGGAAACAATTCAAGCTAGAAACAACAACATTTATGATGCCATCCTTTTTCTGATTCAGTGGTTGAATAAAAGCAATGACGAGAATATATTCTTTTTTAAGATGTCATGTATTGTTTATATCACTTGAAATTTTTGGGTATTCAAATCAAATGACGCAATCATAACAATCCTTTCGGTTTATATCATCGAACTAAATGAATCATTTGACTTTAAGAGTCAAAGACAACTAACAAATTGGCATAACCATAACCAATATAAAACATTGTTGGTAGTTGGTAGCCATAATTTACAAAACATTACGCTAATGTTATACATTAAGTTTTAAGGAACAATTTACAAAATATTACAATGTAGTTCTAAATAGTTATAGGTTACGGAAAGAGTGTGTCATATACGGTCCATACCAGATTGCCCCATGCCTGAATCCAACCAGAAACATGTAAACAACAAACATGCCAACCCAAAAAGAGTGACCCAAATTAACGAAAAGCCTAATCTAATAACTACTAGACAACAAAAAAGGAAAAAGTTTTATGTTCCTTAACCGCATATAAGAAGTGTTCAAACTACAAGTTGTAGCAGCCACGTCCACCATCCATCAACACATGATTTTGTATTTCCAAAAATAGTTTGTTGTTTTTTCCCTGTACGCCAAAGCTTTTTGAATCGGACCAGGAGTAAAATCCATGCTTAAACCATTAGCAAGCCTGTAAATTATAATGCACACCCAAACACCACAATCGTCTTATAAACAAGCCTATTCTGGTGTACGGTTTGAAAACTCGAAGGTGATGTTATAGCGCTCGGGATCTATGTCATTTTTCTTGAAGATACCATGCCTTGACATGCCCCGTGGTAGTTGTTCAATCATCATTTTTCATAAAATGAGCCACCAGTCACGGTTTTCCTTTTGCCAAGGTTCTAGACCGCAGAGTGTATCATAAAAGGTGATGACACCCGTCCTAATTTTAAACTCGGCAAGGAATGAGTGGGCGTTCTCGATGTTTATAGGAATATAAACCTACATTATACGAAAAATATTTGTTAGCATAAACCTTCAAAAAAGTAGGATGTCGAAAACTTAAACCATCGTGACTTGCGAAAAGTAAGTGAACAATAATAGCTTGGTTTTAAATACACATTGTATCTACGTCGATCCACCCCACGGGGTACGTGATGTCGTTGAAAATCCAGTCCGCGAGCTTATTTTACTCAAGCAGTCATGAGAAATATGAAGTTGAAATAGACCAGTCGGCTTCCTTCGGCCTGAAATGCTACATCAACTGCATCCATAGCTCGATTACCTGATATAACAGAAAGTAGCGTTTTTTATTATACATGTTCCATGCAAGATTTATAACAACTCGAGTTTCAGGACAATACTTACTTCGAGTCATGATAATTATTTTACTATATAGTTGGATATAGTTGTTACGTATTTAGTCGGTTTGGTGAAAATTTCCAATTATTGGGAAATTACGAGCTGTGTTTCAAATTTTTCTATTCGTTTAAGCGTCTGAGAGAGTTAAAAATATTTATGTTCTGCTCCGAGAGCGCGATTATATTTATTTTTAGTGCTTTATGGCTTTTCCTCATGTTTTTTTATAAAAGGCGTGTCAAAATTCTTGATCTTACATAAATTAACATTTATTTAAATGTTTTAAACCTAATTAAATTTAGACGAATGAAAAATAGTCACGGGAATATAAGCCTGGGACATAAGTGGTCAGTTTTTACTTAAGAAAAACATATATGTGTCAAATATCTAAACTAGAAAAGAGAGGATGACTAATTATGTTAAAATCCCAAACTTGTCCTACTATAAAAGGAAAAATACACACTCTTTTACCATTTTTTAAAAAACAAAAACACACACTCATTCCCCCCTCCTATTAGCCGACGGTTACCACACACACACCACTTAAACCCATCGATTTTCTGACATGCAATACGATCCGATTATATTTTCTTAATCCTCTCATCAATACCTACATATCCCACTAAAAATATATCACATGCAATGAGTATTTAAGAAGTATGAGTTAGGGTTTGTTCTAGCTATTTTCGGTTGATAAATAGGTGTAAAAGGGTTGGATAAGTGTTATAGAAAGTTGGTTTTGTTGTAAAAGGTTTTTTTTGGTTGTTTGGGTTGCGTCCGAACTTCAAAACCAAGAGGGGAAGCCGAAAATTGGTTTGTGTTGCTTTGTGAGTATTCTATTTACATTGGCATGTTGTTAATTTGATATTATATTGCGTGCATGTATATAATATATACTTGAGGTTCAGATGCGAAATTATTAAAAGTATATTGGTTATTGGTTAAACTTTAATGGTTTTGATACATATAAATAGGCTAGTTAAACAGGTTTTGGTAGTTGTTTGAAGTCAAAAATGGCATTTTAATGGGTTTTGTACTAGTCGATTTTGAGCAGAAACTTCGACAGCCCCATGGCATGTCAAGAAATTTTTGAAAGTTATTGTTGATATTAAAAAGTGATTGAGTTGGCCTTTAGCTAAGTTTTGCTAGGTGGCTCGTCGCATAACTCTTAATAACGAACGTTTTACGGCCAAATGAAGTTTGGCGAATTTTGATGTAAAAGTCAACTATGAAGTTTGACTTTTGAAAGTTAAACTTGCATATATTTTTGAATATGGTCTTTTATGAGAAAAGGGTTCGTAATGTTAGTTAAGTAGTAATATATCCGCACTTTCAGGTAAAATTTCGAAAAATAGAATCTTTGGCAGTAAACTTGTGCTAATTGTTAGTGCGTCGAAGTAAATTTTTGCGTCGCACATGAGATTGTAGTATTGATTATATATATCTGTAATGATATATATATGATACGGAATGCAATAAACCCGCACCGATGGCGGTTAGCTTCGTTTTAACGACATAGTAAAGCTACTTATGTTTTTGTATTCATGCAAAACTATAATATAAAAGTAATAGGATTAGTAGATAATATAAAGATAATGAAAGCGTTGCTTTCTATTAAAAAATATTATTTCGTATATTAGAAAAACCAATATGTTTGACATATGAAATCTTGTAAAATATTCAAATACAAACTAATACTTCCTTGTAAACGACATTTGATGTTGAATTTGAATAATTCCCATCTTTGTCACAACAAAGCACCTTTAATCCTTTCTTCATCTTTACACGTGAGACGACGAAAAATATAGTTGTCCATGTGAGAATACAGGCCTTCTTAAAAACAAACCAACTTGCGATAATGAAAGATATAAATGGATATTAACTCTAACGATCTATAGTAAACCAACATGACAATTCCTTCCTTAGCTTTTATTAATTGACATACAAAACAAAATAACAATTCCCAATAGAATCAGAAAGAAAAACCAAGAGTTCGTCAACTAAAAAAAAGAAAATAGATTAGTGTTGCCCTATGTTGGATAATAAGTAGTACGCACCTTACACGTCAGCGCCACATGAGTTCTCTCTCCAACTTTATAACTCACCTTACACCCTTAATAACAACCTACATATCAACTAAACCACCTTTCATTAAAATATCCACTTTATATAAAATAACCTCCTAAAACCCACCACACGCACAAACTAATAAAATAAATAGAAACACGACCCCACAATAACACAACTCACCTTTGGTGAAAGAAAGGTGATCCACTCACCTTAATAAACCCAACTCACGCGCGAGTTAGGGTGGGTGGAATGGCACTCACCGTGTGAGTTGTCCTTTCTTTGGGTGAGTTGATACTCACTCCGTCTAGCCTAAATGAAAGCGAATAGATTAAACATTGGTCAAGTTAGTTTTAGTTTTTATATCTGACATGTCAAATCACTTGAAAGTCAAAAAAAAATATAGAAAGAAATAAGGTCACTTTTGAAACTTAGAACGGGTTAAAACATAAAACGGTTTCTTATTTATAAAATAATTAACTTAAAACATGTTCTGATAGTTATAACGAAAGATAGTAAGTAAATTGCTTCAATGTTAAACAGTGCAAAAAAATTAAAACATTCTAAGCTCATTTTAAAATAAGTAAATTATTTATTAGTAATTGCGTATAATTAAAGATTCTTAATCACGAGAGGATAATATCTCTAATGTTGGCAATAGTCAAAAGATGTAATTACATCCACGAAGAGACTAGTTGAAAAAGGTTTAAAAAATGATAGTAATGGTATAATTAATAAATTACCTATTGACCAATATACATTAAAAGCAAAAGAACAATCCATCTTATTCATATCCATCTTATTCATACATAAAACGTAATCAATGCACGAAGTCTGAAATATGGAAAATGAAATTAAAATGGTGGCATCTTCCAAACTGTTCATGTTTCGTTTTAAAAAGTTTCTTACGGAAGTCAAATGATTCATGTGCATTGGTTTAAATTCTACCAGTACAAGGAGATGCTTTCCAAGCCTCTTCAAAGCGAGTAAGCTCATCTACACTATCTTTTGACAATTTGAGTTTGCATTTCATATTGCTTTGATATCCTCCTTCTTGTCACTTTTATCCTCACCTGTACATTAAACCAATTAATTTACAAATATTAATTTTAGATTTCAAAAAATGCAATATTACTTATCTATATCATAACCTATAAGCCCTTATAAGCCCCTAGATAAACATACCCTAAGAAATGTAATAATGTGGTGCATCTTCTAAACTGTGCAAGTTTTTTAAAGTTTCTAAACGAAGTCAAATGATTCATAGGCATTGGTTAAACTCCTACCATACAAGAGAAAGGCTTTCCAAGCCTCTTCAAACCGAGTAAGCTCATCTAATAGTCATACTAAATTACTAATCACCTTTTAGTAAAAAAGGATCAAAATAAGTTTCGTCCATAATGCAATTATCAAAGTACATTTATTAAATCCAGCGCACACACCTTATCGCTTAATTGGATATCTTTAATAGCTTTATTAGATAAAGAACAATTTTCCCATTATATCGTAATAAATGAAGATGGTATACAGTGTTATAACCCTAGACAGTTAGACAGTTTGTATTGTGTAAAAGGTGGAAAGTTTCAACCATTTACCTAAAATGGTTGATTTGTTTGGTATTTAATCTACTCTATCATTTAAGGTATACTTACAAGTGCAAATAGGCGATCCTTCTTTTTGCAACACACTAGAATTTGACAACTTGATTTACATTTCATATTGCTGGATATCCTCCTTCGTTGTCACTTTTATCTCACCTGTACATTAAAATAATTAACTTAAAAAGAGTAATTTTAGATTTAAAAAATCAATAATACTTATCTGTAGCATAACGACCTATATGATTAAATATATCCCAGAAGTTTTTTCATAATTTAACATGTCTTAACGAATAGCTCAAGTCAACCAAGTCCCACTTTAAACCTGTTTCTTGCACCTGCATGAAGAAAGTTAAGCCAATTAAAACTCCCCAACTAAAAGCCTAATAGCAACCAGTCATAGAAACTTGACATTTCTTTACACTCTTTCAGCGTTTTTTTCATCAAGTTGATCTGCTCCAAATGAGGGCAATGATGCTTTTGTTGCACTACTTATGACCATAACATAGAGTGAAAATAACAGGATCACATTGTTTCCTCCACTTGTTGTCTCATAATTTGTTCTTGGCAAAAAAGATGTTACAAAAAGTGGTTTTAAGCTTATATTGAAGCTGTGTTTGAGTAATGCCAGTACCATACAATAAAGTTAGCTATATTATTAAAGCCAAAAAAAGTTATTAATACAAATGAATAGGAATCTTCGCAAGAAATACTAATTGGCAAAAACGATGTTGTCTTACGTTTCAAGTAACCAAAAAGTTATCTACTTATAACAATATTTAATTTTATGTTTTAATCTGAATATCAGAAGTAGTTCCAGTTTAGGTTTCAGGTTCATCAGATGCAGAGTCAACGAACAGCAGCAAAATCATTAGAAGTAATCTATGTTTTGGAGTTAGCTTCATCTAATTACTTAGAGTATATGGTTTGTGTTTTAGTTGAATGGTAAGGTACAGATAGGGCAACCGATTTATGTGATTTTTTTGTGTAATGTTTATGTGTCTCATGTGATGGTAGTAGGCAAAACCACTATATTATCAGGATCCATTATAAAGATGCAATCAGTAATAACTTAAACCGAACTGTGAGCAATATAGAAGATAGCAGTCCACCTAATCAACATCATACAATAATAAACTAATGGTTCATAGTAAAATAATCAACTTGATTACTAACCTTCGACCTTGATAAGTTTAATGGTTTCTATCCATAGCTATAGACCCATCCTCAGTCCAATCCGGTCTTGGAATGAAACTTCTCACACAACCTCATAAAGGCATCAAATCACATCTTTCTTCGGTATATAGTGAATATAAGAAAAGCCATGGCTAATGTCTAGTATAATTAGATATTATGATGAAACCGTTGACATTAAAATGATTTGAAATACCACGTTACTTAAGCAAATTATACAGCAAGTTCTTGTTCTAAAGGCACTCTACATGATATACCGAAATATAAGAATTATACAAAAAATTATAGCAATTATTTAGCTATTACAATTTATCCACCTCATAAAGCAACACATTTAAGAACTCTTCTCCTAAGCGGCCTAAATGAAAGCTGATGTCAATCTTCTTAAAATAAAAATTTCTCAACGGAACCGGAGCATATATATATATATATAGAATCCGGATCGATTGAAAAGGTTTTTATTTTGAGAAGATTAAGAAGGTTTTCAAAAATGATAGATTTTAAAATTTGATTCAAGTTTTTCAAGCGTAAAACTCATTTTAATGTAATTATAATTCAAAATGTGTAAAAAAATTCGAATTGATGTTAAAAAATCTCTCGTTTTTTGCAATATAAGTAAAATACTGAATCTTCTATACAAATATAAGGAATCATTACCATAACTCGATTTTAGCAATGATTTGCGAATCAAATTTGTGATTTATAGCTTTGATTCACTATTAAATGATGTTTACTTGTGAATCAAATCAAAAAAATATGAATCAATTTGCTCAAACGTAAATTTCTCAATCTTCTCAAAATAAAAACCTTCTCAACAGAGCAGGAGCCATATATATATATATATATATAATCCGGATCGATTGAGAAAGTTTTTTATTTTGAGAAGATTGAGAAGGTTTTCAAAATTGATAGATTTTTAACTTTGATTCAAGTTTTTCAAGCCTAAAACTCATTTTAATGTGATTATAATTCAAAATGTGTAAAAAAACACGAATCAATGTTAAAAAATCTCACGTTTTTGCAATATAAGTAAAATACTGAATCTTCTATACAAATTTAAGGAACCATTACCAGAACTCAATTTTAGCAATGATATGTGAATCAAATTTGTGATTTATAGCTTTGATTCACTATTAAATGATGTTTACTTGTGAATCAAATCAAAAAATATGAATCAATTTGCTCAAACGTAGATTTCTCAATCTTCTCAAAATAAAAACTTTTTCAACGGAACCGGAGCCTATATATATATATATATATATATATATAGAATTGAGATCAAATGAAAACTTTGTTAAAGTTATAAAAATGAGAACCACCCAAAATCTCACAAATGACACTCTCCTTAAAACAAAATAGAAACGTAATTAGATGCAACTAATATTGTTAAAGATTTGATGGGTTTTCTGTTGGAAATCGACCTAAACAAGGTGATACATTTTAATTCGACGTGTAATGTGTAATGTGTATCAAGTTGGTTATTATAAGAAATTAGCTTTTTGAGATTTTAATGTATATGTATCAAATTTTTAATTGTGTATCAGCAATCCGTTACTCGTGTATGAGTTGGTTATTAGTCGATTTAATGTTATTTTGTATTAATATTTTATATTTTGGTGTAAAATTGCTAAAATGGTTATGTATCGATGTTTTAATGGTATTTTAGATTAGTTCTCGTTTTTACAACTTTAAGAAAGTTCTCACAATAACCCTCCTATCTCTCTCTCTCTCTCTCTCTCTCTATATATATATATATATATATATATATACGTAATGGATATATATATATATGCAAGTATGCATTATATGAATTGTATTACTTATAGTCACGTACCGCTATATATATTATATAGGTCGCGGTTGAGACGTGAAGTTGTTTGCTCATGTTGAGTTGTTTGATTGGATACTTTTGCTTAAGGTGAGTACATAGCCTCGCATTTTAAATCTTTTGATTGTTTTATAACCCCGCGAGGGAGATACATGCTTGTTTTTAAAAATCGAACACATATGATTTTATGGTATGCTGGACCCAATTATGAGATATTTCCGCATGAGTAGCTATTGCCAAAGTCCCTAATATCATGAACCGTTAATTACCCGGTGAAGTAAACGCTTGTGCATTAAACAGATCCATTGGGTTTGACAACCCCGTCCGGGGTATGGATCCGACGGTGAACACCCTGTCAAACGGACGTTTTGTATTGAGACGAGTAGGTATGCCGCAATCATACCTTGTTTTGGGGCACGGTTTAGACATATGAAAAGATATATGTATAGTTAAGGTATCGGTGTCATGAGCTTAATGCGTGAAATGAGATTTGATACATTATATTTGTTGCAATGTTTTTTTTAGAACTATATATGTGTTCAAAGTTTGTACACATTGTTTATAAACTCTATGGATTCACTCAACAATTTTGTTGACGTTTTCAACATGTTTTATCTCAAGTAACCAAGGGTGATGGCAATGATGGAGTGGAGGTCTTGTGCGTGTGATCGCTTGTGTAGAGGCTTGCTAATATGTTCCTTGCTTTCGTAAAACAATGTTTTTAATTTGAAACAATTACTTTTCAAATGTTGTGATGGATTTTGTTACGATTTATGTGGGACTAAATGCATTTACTCTGATTTTCAATAATGGAACACATGTTTTATAAATGTCTCTTTTGATTCATTTTCTATATCTTGGAGTATTGTGCTTTGAAGTAACACCAATTGT